>JAOWBN010238808.1:0-12181 GCA_028565015.1 Pinguicula moranensis
GAAGAAGATAATTGCGGTAACCATTTTATTTGTCTATCGTAGTTAGATTAATGTTGTTCTAATTTATATATATCATTTACATTTTCTTGAAATTATGTTATTGGTTGAAATACACCTTAATGACGGTGGTTTTGCTAAGTATAACCACTTCAATGTAGAAATGTGCATTCTTAACCGTTAATCGGGAAACCGGCAGAAACCGGACTGGTAAATCCAGCTATTTTCAAAAGTGGAAGTTAAAAGTTTGCTCAAGATTTGAAATCGAAGGTTTTCAAAACTAACGATTTTATTAAAAAAAAAAAATAATAACGAAATTGGCAGTTTTTTGGAGGTTTCAATTGGTCCAATAAATTTCTTAATGATAAAAAATAAAACGCCGTTGGTCAAACCGTCTAAACCATATCCAAAATTTTGATCGGTGAATACAACAGTCAAACCACCCAAACCATTATTTGACCGCCTGATTTGGTGGTCAAACACTAAATCCTAACTTTTTATTCTAATTATTTTTGTAAGTATATAAGTTGTTAAGTTTTATAAGTTAATAAAGTTTTATAAATTAATATAGTTTTTAAATTATAAGTTGTTAAGTTTTATAAGTTAATAAAATTTATAAGTTATATAAATTTTTAAATTTTATAAGTTAATATAGTTTATAAATTATATAAGCTTTAAGTTTTACAAATTATGTAAATTCTTAAGTTTTATAAGTTAATAAAATTTATAAGTATTATATGTTCTTAACTTTTATAAATTTAATAATTTTATAACTTTATAAGTTATATATGTTTTATGAATTATATAAGGTATATATGTTTTAAGTTTTATAAGTTAATAAAGTTTATAAGTTATATAAAATTATATAAGTTTATAACTTTATAACTTATATATGTTTTATTTATAAGTTTATAAATTATATAATTCATTAACTTTAATAAAAAAATTTAAGTTTATAACTTTAAAGTTATACATGTTTATAACTGTATTTTATAAGTTATATAAGATTTTAAATTTCATAAGTTTATAACTTTATAAGTATAAGCTTTTGACATCACCTGAAACTCTCACTCTACGATTTTTCTCTTGCTTCTCACTAGACTTTCTCCTCGCCACACACACTTCACTTTGCCATTACAGGCATTATGCAATGGGAAGAGGCAGAGCCGCCTCCGTCTACGGTACTCACTCAACCAACGAATGCCTCCGATTAAGAAGACCCGGTTGGACCCAAAAATCCCAGATGCTGGTAGAACCTCTGCTCAACAGTGGGTAGCTAAAGGCCCCTTGCAGGACCAAGTTATCACGTTTTATTTCACCAACTTTCCAAAAAATTGGCTGGAAATATAGATGCGCGTCGTCTTCAGCGAATTTGGCAAAATTAGTAAAATCACCTTACCGAAAAACAAAGATCATAACAAATAGAGGTATGGCTTCATTCACTTTGAAACTGTGGAGAATGCCGGAGCAGTGATGAAAGCTATGAATGCCATCAAAATAGGTAAACTGAGTATACGGGCGAATGTAGTTAGAGCGCAAAAGTCATTGGCTAAGCAACGACTAAGGAAGGAGAGACCCACTGGTAAACCTCTGGGGAGTGTACAATCGCAGGAAACTGTCCAGATTTCTTTTCTCCCCAATGATATGGAAATGAAGTAGCTTGAGTTGTGCCTGGTAGCAACAGTTAAGGACAGACTCAAAGAAGATATCAGCAAATCTATCCACCAAAGACAAGGATTCAAAGCAGTGAAAATTTCACACCTTCTGGGCGCACAAATTCTCATCCGCACAATATCCTCGAAGCACGCAGAAAAATTTCTGGATAACACAAACAGTTGGGAAGCTATCAGATAGTTCAACATTTGTCGCTGGTCTCTACAGGTTATTCCACATCCAAACAATAAATGGGTGACGGTGATGGGCATCCCGCTCCATTGCTGGAATCAACAATTTTTGAAAGAGATAGTTGCACCGATAGCGGAGCTACTACAAATAGAGGAGGATGGCAACTATATTAAATTACGTATGCTTATTCAAAAGATGAACCTCAAATCGCCAGTCTCATGCTTTAACTTGATAGTTGATGGTCAGTAATTCCCAATCTAGGTCAAGGAAGATCACAGAACGTGGACAACAAGGCCGGTATATGGGAGCGATTTTATTGCCACGGCGGACCTAAACGCAGATCTTTGGCCTGCACTAGAGAAGTTTGGCCCTCGAAAGTTGGTAACGGCTATTTCTGTTACAGGAAACTTTGAGGTCACAAGAGGCCAGCTATAGATTGGTGCCACATCATGAGAAGTAGGCGAAATGGCAGTTGAGGCAAGTAGACTAGAGTTGGATTCAGTAAATGGAAAAAGACCAATCAATGACCAACTTGTCTCTAACAAAAGAAAAGTCATATTTACAACTGATCTCGTGGAAAGTAGTAGGCAGACCCTCCAAACAAACGCAATCACCTCTACGGAAGTCATCAGACCTATACCTACGCTTAACCCTCTTTCCAAAGACTTGGAAAATGTGACAAAGTTAGACGGGTCTATCAAGAAAATAGTCTTTTGACAAATCAGGACCCCACAAGAAATGAAGTGGGTATAATAGAAGCATTTGCACTCGAGATGAATGTTGGTACAATCCAAATCCTCAGTGAAAAGGCATCGACGGGTTTGGGCGAAATGCAGGCTGAGGAAGTTGCGTCGGATAAGAGTGGTCTTCCGCCTAAATCTCCTACGGTGGAACAGAATATGCCTCCTTCCAGACAAATCAATGCCCCACCGGACGCAATCTCGGATGAAGAGGAAAGTTCATTACCGGTCAAATGGGGTAAGCAAAAATTATATGACTCAGAGCCAATTATTGCATCCAAAAGTATCCTAACACCACGAAGGAAATCGGGTTGGACCTCTGTTAAGCCAAAATGGCTCAATATCTGATATGGTGCAATGAGTCATCCATATAGGTGACAACAAGCAGACGTTCAAAATTTGCAACTATTTTTGTTTAATGGACTGTACGATACTATTCTGGAACAGCAAAGGTCTTAATAGGCTAAGAGTTTTCTTGAGGAAATGGGTCACTCAATTCTCAATTAAACTGATGGCTATTGCAGAAACATTCAAGGGAATCAATAAACTTCAATGGTTTGCTAACCGACTTGGATTCACGAACACTGCAGCAAAAAAATGGTGAAGGAGGTAAACTCTGGATCATGTGGAAAGTGGCGAATGATTTTTAATTACTCAGCTTAACTAGTCAAGCCATAACGGGCATCTGGGTATGCAGTGGATCAAATGTTTTGGTCACCTTCGTATATGGTAAGTGCTCTTATATTTAGCGTAGAGAGTTATTGACTTACCTCAAAAGTATGCAGCCCGTTAACCTTCCTTGGATAGTCCTAGGGGACTTCAATGCAGTATGCTCAAATATGGAAAGACGTGGAGGATTGGTCAGACCCAGTCTGCTATGTCCGAGTTTAGAGAGTGTCCCAAGTCTGTACGTTATCGCAAATGAGATCCGTTGCTAGAAGGTTTTCGTGGTGTAATGGACATTCTGGATCTAGTCAAACAAGGGCAAAGCTTGACCGTGCGGTGGTTAATGTAGCTTTTGTGGAGTGGCGAGGGCGTAGTAGCTATACCTTGCTTAACTGGAAATTGTCGGATCACTGCCCATTATTAACCCGATTTGAGGAACAAGAGCCTGCGTATGGCTGAAGACCACTTGAATTTCTTAACATGTGGGGAAGGTATGAAACTTTCTTTCAACTTGTAGCAGGTCTATGGCACAGAGAACACAGACAAGTGGCCTCAACACATTGGGGCGCAAACTTAAGTTGATCAGGGCAGCTCTGAAAACTTGGAACCGCAACACTTTTGGCAGAGTTTGTGTACAAATAAAATTACTAGAATTGAGGTTAGACTCACTTGCGTTGCGCCTGCAAGAGGCCTACTGTGCTGAGACAGAAGCCGCATATTTAGCCACAAAAATGAAGTTAGATGAGTGGGAATCAAGAGAAATCAGTCGGCTTGTGAAAATAGCAAGGAAAAGCTGGCTAAGTGCAGGAGACCAAAAATCAAAGGCATTCCATGCAGCTCTCAATGTGCAGCATAATCAATCCTGTATCTCTCACATGAGGCTTAGGGATGGTAGAGCCATTGCAGGTGCATCTGCAATACATGAGGAAGCAGTCCTCTTTTTCAAGCAGAAATTATCTGAAGGGGCTAAAATACATCCCTTGGCACTCACTGATCTGTTTACTCAAAAGCTATCTGAAACTGATAATGCACGAATGTGCGAAATACCATCAGAAAGGGAGGTACGAGATGCAGTATGGTCCATTCTGAGTTGAAGTGCTTCGGGGCCAGATGGTTTCAATTCAGAATTTTTCAAATTAACATGGGACATTACAGGGGTTGATCTTGTTGGAGCAGTGCAAGATTTCATGACTGGAGGAATAGTTCCTAGGATGTTTATGTCAAACTTCATAACATTGATACCCAAGGTAGCATCGCTGGATGAATTTGATAAGTTTAGGCCGATAAGCTTGAGCTCAGTGGTTTATAAGATAATTGCAAAAGTCCTGTCAGATAGGTTAAAGAAGCATATGAGGAAACTGATAGCTGAAGAACAGGGCGCCTTTGTTGCTGACATAAGTATTTTTGAAAACATTACCTTAGCGCAGGAATTCGTACACAATATCCTCAAAAAGGTAACCGGGGGTAATGTATTGATCAAGTTGGATATGGAAAAGCATTTGATAAAGTCAGCTGGAAATTCTTGGAAGTTGTCATGCAGGCAAAGGTTTTTCCACAAGCCCTTATAGCTATGATATTTAAGTGTATTAAAGGTTAATGGTTTTCGATTAAGATAAATGGAGTATCTCTGGGCTTCTTCGAATCAAAGAAAGATTTACGATAAGGGGATCTTTTATCCCCATATTTATGTATACTGATGCAAGGCACATTATCACGACTGATTCAAAAAGGACACGAGTCAAGGGATCTCAAAGCTTTCAAACAACCGATTGGCACTTCGCTGGTGACGCACTTGATATACACATATGATATATTAGTTTTCACTAGTGGGGACATATGACCGATAAGGGCTCTAATGAAGATACTCTCTAAATACTGCAATTGGTCGGGATAGGTTGTATGTAAAGAAAAGTTAGCCTTTTTTCACTCCAAATACATATGCCAAGTGAGGTTAAATGCTATCCACAAACTCAGAGGATACCTTGGTGCCACTTTATATTTGGGTCGGCTCACTAATATTCTGTTCGAGCCAATTCTGGATAGAATTCATGGTAAACTTGCAGGTTGGAAGGGGTGTTTATTATCAAAAGTTGGAAGGCTTGTATTAATAAAGCATGTCATGGCAAGCCTTCCTATGCATATTATGGTGGTTCTGAAAATGCTATAAACTGTGCAGAACCGAATCAGAAAACTATTTGCTGATTTCCTTTGGGGACAACGAGAAGGAAGACCGAAAATTCATTGGAGAAGCTGAAAATGAATTTGCAAACCACTAGGTGAAGGGGGTCTCGGAGTGAAGGATCTAACTGAGCTACAAAAAGCGATGGGCATGAAGTGGTGCTTTAAACTATTGACTGAAAGCAGCCTGTGGGCAAGGAATTTTT
Source organism: Pinguicula moranensis (assembly GCA_028565015.1). Classification (NCBI taxonomy): domain Eukaryota; kingdom Viridiplantae; phylum Streptophyta; class Magnoliopsida; order Lamiales; family Lentibulariaceae; genus Pinguicula; species Pinguicula moranensis. Next base: position 5,633 of record JAOWBN010238808.1, read on the forward strand.
AGGCAGCATACACAAGATCAACGCAACTTATGCAGTTGAGCCGCAGGCCTATGGACTCAAGATTCTGGAAACTAGCAATGTCTAGAAAAGAAGAGGTGCTACAAAACACTAAACTTGTAATCAAGAAAGGGAACTTTTCATTTTGGCATGAGAAGTGGTTGGCCTCAGGGATTCTTGGCATGCAAGTACAGCAGGTCCTTGATAGCAAGGCTAAAATTCCTGACTTAACTCGGGACGGACATTGGGATATACAACGGCTTCAATCCCTTGTGGGCAACGAGTTAACTACTGAAATCTTGACGCATCAACCACCTTAACAATGTCCTGACAAGGATATTGTGGTCTGGCAGTCTGAAGAAGATGGAAACTTTACTAGGAAATCTGCCTGGAAAATTATAAGGGATAAATTTGACAATTTGTTGGTTGATGAGCTTATATGGAACAAATCATTACTCCCCAAGATCAGCCTAAGTTCATGGAGGGCATGGCAACAATGCCTCCCAACTGATGAAAATATGTCCAAGAAGGGTGTTCACATTGCCTCATCCTGTAATTACTGTGTATTAAGACAACAGGAGACTACGGACCATATTCTGTCATTAAGCAACACAACTACATCCCTTTGGAGCAGAGCAGCCGCTGCAACAGGGTTCCATTTGGCGACTACAGTGTCATGGAGGACCCGAGTTTTATAGTGGGCGGTAATGAGGAAGCGAAGAGGACTAATAGGTTTCATTACTTCAATTATTCTTGGAATTCTAACTTGGGTATTGTGGACTTGCAGGTGTCGTTCACGTTATGAGGTTCCAAATACACTGTAGATCAACTATGGAGAGAGGTATGCAGTCTGATAAGTCTTGTAGCTGAACTAGCTAACAAATCTTTCTATTTGCAGACTGATGGTAGCAAAATACTTGAGAACTTCAATATCAAAGTCTGATGGAGCGAGAGGCAATGTGCAAAAAATCACAAAGTGGCGGAAACTTCCTTAAGGGTGGATCAAGCTGAATTCTGATGGGAGTAGCCACGACAATTCAGGGTTGTCGGGCAGTGGAGGTATTATTGGTGGTTACTTAGTTGCTTTCTCTTCATCCTTCGGAAAAGGCACAAATAGTGAAGCGGAGCTGCGTGCAACAATCTAAGGAATCCGGATTTGCAAGGAAAAAGGTTGGAATAACATTATCCTTGAGACTGATTCCACCCTCCTAGCCGGATGGATTCGAAGTAATAGTTGCACACCTTGGTATCTCTGGAATTTTTGGGATGAGTTTATGGCCCTATCAGTTGGTCTACGGATACAAGTACAACATCAATACAGTGAAGGTAATAGCATTGTGGACAATTTTGCAAACCACGAGGCCTGCGGTGAAAATCGAAGATATTTTAAGCCAAAAATTCTACCTCACCTGTTAGCGGATGTATTCGTGTAGAAAAGTGGGTTGGATAAAGGATGGATACAGTCCTGCTCTTGTAATGGCGGTCCGGCCAAAACGGAAAGTTTTATTTAATAATCAAACTTTAGATAAAAAAAAATTATATGTTTTATGAGTTATATAAGTTTTTAACTTTTATAAATTTTATAACTTTATAACTTTATAAGTTATATAAGTTTTATAAGTTTATATGTTATATAAGTTTTTAACTTTAATAAACTTTATAAGTTATATATGTTTTATAAGTTATATAAGTTTTCAACTTTTATAAGTTGATAAATTTTATATAAGTTTTTAACTTTTATAAGTTAATTAAGTTTATAAGTTATATAAGTTTTTAACTTTTATAAATTTCATAAGTTTATAACTTTATAAATTATATATATATATTTTACAAGTTATATAAGTTTTTTGCTTTTATAAATTCGATAAGTTATATATGTTTTATAAGTTTATAAGTTATACAAGTTTTTAGTATTTATAAATTTTATAAATTTATAACTTTATAAGTTAGATATGTTTTATAAGTTTATAAATAATATAAGTGTTTAACTTTTATAAGTAACCAAACTTAAATAAGTTTTTAACTTTTATAAATTTTAAATTTTAAGTTATATAAATTTTATAATTTTATAAATTTTATTAGTTTATAACTTTAATTTTTATAATTTTATAAGGTAAACACAAAAAAATAATAATAAATCTTTTAAAAAATAATAACGCCGACTGCCAGAGACCATAAATCGAGAACCAAAAATTAGATTAATAAAAAAAATTAAAAAAACTAAAAAAAGCCGGTTAAATTGAAGGTTACAAGTATTACCAACCGTGTCGAAACCGTCATGAAATCACCCAAAACCCTGAGACCGTAAACCGACAACCAAAATCGGAGAAAACCGGCAACCGGGAAAATTGGCATCCGACGATTTAGGTTTCGGTTTAAATTTTTTAAATCGGCAACAGGAAAAAACCAGGGGTTCGGTATTACCGAATCACCCATCTCTACTTCAATGTTGTGGACTACAAGAGAATGTACTTCGAGGCATACCAAATGGTAATCTGGTCTTTGAGATACTATTACTTATATATGTAACAGTCATGCTAACTCGCCCTATCATATTGTACAGATGTTGCGACAAAAGGTGGCGGCTGCTGAGAAAAAAGTAGTTTAGGTAAAGGTTTAGTTGGTTTTCTTTATGTTTAGGGTTTGTTAATATTGTGAAATTACCAAACTGTCTTATGTGATTTTCTAATTGTGAAATTACATGGTTATCCTTAATGAAATATAATTGGGACCATTGATGTACTTGTTGATCGTGTGGCTGAAATGTGTGTAATTAGAATCCGTGTGCTACGATATGATTCATTTCTCGTCCTTGATAATTGTTGATCCAACTGACTGCATGTAATCTCAACAAACACAGTTTTGTATGATCTGATTCATTGATGTTAAATGTTACCAGATGATCTATATTAAATCGATATGTAAGAAATAATCTGAGCTATTCAAAGAAGGACAGATCTGACGGCCAGAATTGGCACTTATCATTCAGAGACGTGGACCATTCGATTCATCGTATTCGACGGACATGATTGCAAGATGGAGGGATATAAAACCTCTAGCTGTCTTGATTGACACACTTTTCGACAATCAATTTCTCTCACTACATTGACTCTCTCTCTCGACTTCTCTTATTCCTCTCGAGGATTCTTTGGCGAAACCTCTGGTTTTCTGACTTCCAAAACTATTTTTAGGCTCTTTTAGGGGTCTAATTGATGGAGGTAACCTGTTGTCATCACATATCTGCAAGAGTTGTTATTGCAATTTCGTTATTTTCAGAAGTGTTGGTTGTTTAAGGTTTCAGAGTTGTATCTAGGAATACTATACTGATTTTTGGTATAAAGAGAAGTAATACGAGTGGTGAGACTCCAGATTTGGAGCTCCAACGTGGATTAGCTAAGGGTTAATTCTCTCGGTGAACCACGGGAATTAAACCCGGTGTTTTTACTATTTTTGTCTTTATTTTACATATCTTGTTGAAGTTACTAACAAGGTATTAAGTTGGCAAGAAAATAGTTCGAGATCTAAATTCCAATAGTGGTATCAGAGCCAGGTTGGTGACGACGCATGGTATCTTGGGCTACATGGTGAGAGGACGAACGGATCTTAAGGAGAATCTCAAGGTGCTTGAGCGAAACATTCTGCAGGAACCTTGAAGCAGCAGATCCAAATCTCTACGGTAGAAGATCTAAGTGAGAGTCTCACATCCCTAACATTGTTAGGGTGGTGAGCATTCTCGTTACAGTTTTTCTTACGATTTAAGCATTACAATTTTGTTGATTTCGCTGCATGTACTTCTAGATCCTAGATCTAGGAGCTTTGTTTAAGGCTTGTAGCCCATTTTAGGAATTGTGGCCATTGTAGTCTGTTTATCGCTTTATCAAACTGTGAAGGCTTGCCGCTTCTTCTGTGACTTCGTGTATTGGGGCTCTGTGCTCTGGTTTTATGCTAAATTTAGCCAAATTGGTAGTCACATTGTGTTTGTTCGTAATTGTGCCTTACTGTGAGCGTGGCAATCTAATTTGTGTAATACTCACCTTAAGATCTAGATCCTGAACATTGTTGTGAATTATTTGATTAAAGAAGTCATAAAAGTATGACTACTAGGATTAAAATTAACATGTTCGACGGGAAAGGGGATTTCAATGGGTGGAGTAAAAGAATGAAAGCTCTTTTGTCACATAACAAGGTTCATTATGCTTTGATATCTAATATTACTAAATGGCCTGCTGATATTCAGATTAGGGAACAAAAGTTAAGGAAGAGGCATATAATTTGATAATTCTTAACTTGTTTGATTTTGTTCTTAGGAAAGTTGATGGGGATGAATATCTTCTAACTATTTAGAATAAATTGAATTCTATGTATGCTTCAAAAACCACTACAAATCTGATATTTGTTAAAGGTTCTTTGTTCTCTTTTAGGATGGATCCTAGCAAAAACATAGATGATAATTTGGATGAGTTCTTTAAATTGAATCATATTTTAAAGGGCACAGAACATGAACTAGATGATGCTAGTATGCCTATGATTTTGTTTAAAATCATTACAGTATTCAGGTGTGGTCCATAAGATTGAAATGATAATGTCAGGTTTAAAATCTAGGGAACTAGGATTCAGAAACTTGAAAAGTCAAAACAATGCTCTGTTTGTTAAAAACAATAAATCTGACCTAGTTGAAAATAAGAACAGTGAGCAAAATTATAAGAATAATAATAATGGCAAAGATAAAAATAATAAGTATAAGGAACAAAGAGTTTGTCATCACTGTAATAAGCAAAGTCATATTAAGAAGAACTGTTTCAAGTTAAAAAAGTGAACTAGCGGAGAAAACAGAATCAAACATAGTTGCAGGTAAACAAGATAGGGAAGAAGATGAAGTTCTTTGTGTCTCTGAATGTTTATCTGAAGTATTAAATGTATATGATATTTCTGAAAGTGAAGAATGGGTATTAGATACAGGTTGCACTTATCATATATGTTCACACAATGATTGGTTTAGTTAGTTAAACGAGTCTAAAAGGGGTGTGGTATTCATGGGTAATCATAACATGTGCAGTAGAAGGTACATGGCCTGTTAATTTACTATTATGTGATGAAAGGCAAGTTTGCATGTCTGATGTAAGATACATACCTGAATTAAAAAGAAACTTGATTTCTTCAGGTGCACTAGAAGAAATCGGCTGCTCTTTTCATTCTGAAAATGGAATTTTAAATGTTTTAAAAAATGGCCGAATAGTATTGTCTGCAAAAAGGAAAAAAAGACCTTATTTTTAGAGTGAAAACATTTAAAATCCATCGATGAGTGTGCATTAACTATATCTGCTGCAAATAATACAAAATTGTGGTACTTAAGGTTAGGTCATATTAGTAATAAAGGTTTGACTATTTGCATTCCTTAGAGGGTCTAGGAAAGCATGGAATATCTGATATTGAATTTTGTGAATCCTATGTATTAGATAAACAACAAAGGATTAAATTTTAAAAGGAATACATTTGTCTAAACAGAAACTTGAGTATTTGCATGCTGATTTGTGGGGCCCTGAATGTATTTTCACACACGGTGGTAACAGGTATTTTCTGTGTATTGTTGATGATTTCTCTAGGATAGTTTGGGTGTTCTTACTTCAGTCTAAAGATCAAGAATTTACAAGATTTAAGGAGTGAAAAATTTTGGTAGAAAATCAAACTGATCTTAAACTGGAATACTTGAGAACAGTTAATGGATTGGAATTTTGTAATTCTTTGTTTGATACTATATGTTCTTATTTTGGTATCGCTAGACATAGAACGGTTAGGTACACTCCTCAATAGAATGGGGTAGCAGAACGAATGAATAAGACATTGTTAGATAAAGTTAGATGTCTACTCACCACTTACTGGTTTGAAAAAAACCATTTTAGGGAGAAGCACTGAGTACGGCTTCCTATTTGATAAATAGGAGTCCCTCATCTGCACTAGACTTTCAAACCCCAGAATTCGTTTGATCCGGTTTAGACCAGAATCTGATCCACGTAAGGGTGTTTGGTTGTGCATCTTATGCTCACACCAAGTCTGGTAAATTAGATCCAATGTCCCTAAGGTGTGTCTTCCTTGGTTACAAAGAAGGCACTAAGGGATATAGATTATGGGACATGAGCTTACCTGGTTTAAAAAAAATAATAAGCAGTGATGTCATTTTTAATGAATATGATTTTCCTTGTTTGCCCCTCAATTCTGCTGAGACATCAATTGAGAATGAGGCAAGGGAAACTCTTATTGAGGTGGAGTTGGACAAAAATATTCCTTCACAGGTATCTGTCCAAATTGAGGGGTCTGAAGAAATTCAAGACCCCCCAGAACCTGATCAAATTCAAGTTGATAAGTCTCAACCCTCTAGCTCATACAGTATTGCCCTAAACAAGGCAACTAGAACCAGAAGGGTACCTAGTAGATTTGCAAACTCTGTTGAATTTGAACTTAGTAATACGAATGGTGAGATTTATGTCACTTTTGAGTAGATTTAATGTACTCTAGGTTAGTACAAGGCCATATATAGCTTTTGCAGTGTCATTT
>JAOWBN010238819.1:0-12181 GCA_028565015.1 Pinguicula moranensis
TCAAAACTATTGAAGCAAATAGAGAAGTGGGATATTGGAAAATGAAATTCATGTCAATCGTCCATTTTCAGTTTGATCCTAGTAGTAATTTGTTTTGGCAAGCCACTTCTAGTCGTAATACTGCATTCATGTTCTATGTCGGGTTAAATTAACTTATAGACAGAAACCGGTATTAGCTTATTGAGAAAATGTTGTTTCCTCTAAATGGAGTCTGAAGATGATGATAGTTCCTTGGACCAATCTTGATTCAGTCATTCAGTCATCAATATTAGACCATGACCATGGACCATCTTTTGAAGGTATGGTGGTTCTTTCTGGATTGCATCAGCTGTGATTTTCTCCTTACTTTTTTTTGGTGTTGGTTTTCCAGTTATAGCATTTCATAATAATATACTATCAACTCTCTGCTTCTTAGGAACATTTCATCGACTGACTTTGTCCACAGTGATTCTTACCTGACCAAACGAGCTAACCCCACCACAACCTACGCAAAAAGATAGCTGAAAATTGGTTCATGTAGTCCCACTCAGTGTTTATTTGCATTTTCAGCTTTGACTATTTGATTCAGAATCATGGGAGTGGTTGGCATTTACACAGGGACTGTGGAGTATGTCAACATTAGCATCATCCCAATAGAGAAAAAGTTGGCGTGAAAAATGCACATCTGGTAGGCTCCAATCCAACTTATCTAACTTGTGTGGTAGGTGAATGTTTAGAATATTTCAAAATGCACCCACAGAAGTCTCCTTTTTGTTAAAAAAAAATACGAAAAAATAACCCAATTTTATTATTGTAATGAAATTTCAAGTGATTTTTTTTTTATAAGTAAACTTTTATTTATAACCAACGGGCAAATTCTAGAACAGCAGCACATGACTCTGTGAGTCCTAGCAGAACATCTGCTAAATTCCAACCGATCAAGAACTACAGTTGCTCGTACTTCGGTATTGCTCCAGTCAGAGCCTTATACTGATATTCTATCTAATACATCAAAAGTGTATCGCACAATATAATATTGGATAACGAAATCAGTCCACCATATTAGAACCTTTGAAATTTTAAGCGAAATTTATATATATAAAAAAAATTATGTTAGAACAAAGTATGGTCAATATTATAAATTTTTATCGAAATTCATTTACGCACATGGTTTTTATGATAAAAAAATAAAATAAAAGACTAATTTAATGGTTAAATATCGAGGGAGAATTATCATTTTTAAATTTTTTCAATTATTACTTAGCCTTGACTTAATATTATTCAATCAGGAATGCCTGATACCATTAAAGGCAGAGTTTGTATGCATACCCTTCTTTACCTTTGTTTGGGGAATCGAAAGTCTCCTAAATATTATTGATGTTTTAAGAAACTTCCAAAGCATGACTGAGAGTCACGGCCATTTCAAGTTTTGTATCCGCTTTTGACTTTTGGGTATCGATCTCTAGATTTGTGAGGTGTGTTGCTCGAGCTACCAGAAATTGATTTTTGAAGTCCAAAGTTTGATATTTAATCATTGGCCACACCCAAAAAAAAAGAAAATTGGGTCTATTTATTTTTTTGAAAAAACAATCATATTATAAAATTGGACCATTTCGCTCTTTGAATATGTGCTTGCCCTCCAGTCACCCCACGGCACACACATAACACAAAATATATCTTGCCCTCTCGAATGTATGCCTTGCCCCTAGAGTCAAATTTGAGTCTGCCCCTACTCATGACATTACCCATCCAATATGTCTTTACATGGAACTCTTATCTATGCGCGATATTTCAGGATTTCGACAAGGAAATAGGTTATTCCTGTTTTTGGTTTGAAAAATTATTCCCGTTTCTTAATCGTATTTTCGAATTCCGAATCCTCAAATTTATCTAAAATCAAAACTCATGACATTACCCATCCAATGTCTTTTTATGGAACTCCTATCTAAGTTTGTAATACACTTGTTAAGTATGAAATTCTAAGCCAAAGGGTGCGTAATCAGGCAATTAATTCCTCTATGTTTACGCTAATGAATTATTCTAGCTATAGTTCCCGCGTAGATCACATTATTTATGGTATACTATACTATAATTGGTGCTTAAACATTCATTGACGCAGTCTTTATTTGTATTATTACAATAAAAGAAAAGAAGGAGATTGAAACTTTCAATTTTGTCCCAATTTAGGCATGGACAGCCACCTAACCCCGCACATAGTCTAACAGTAACACCAATAATAAAAAAAAACATTAAAAAATTAATTTTACCTAACATATTCTCAACTAAATTGGGGTCTGGGGATCAAATGTACGCAATCTTACCATTGTAATTATACAAAAAGACTGTTTTTGTTTGCGACTCAAGTAGTATCGATCCCTGAACTTTGTGAAGTTTAATTTTTGATCAATCGAGCTATCATGAAAATAATTAATAAAAAAGAAAACATTATCATTTATAAAAACAATTATATAAAAAAAACGTTATCATTATATTTGTAATTTATTCTCTTTCTTCTCGCACCCGAGTGACAAGTTTTCTCTCTCTTCAGCTGCAACGGAGAGAGAGATAGAGTTGGAAAAATGTGTCCGCTCAGAATTCTTCTCATCTTCCTCTCAGCAACGCTCGCAGGATTCTTCGTATTGAGAAACATCAAAGCACAGAGGGACGACGAAAACGACGACGTACGGGAAGATGTTGACTTCTCCGACGATGCGAGCCTCTCATCAAAGGTAAATCTAATGCTTTTGCCGAATCCCTCATTTTTCTTTAGATTCAAAGAAATTTGAGCTGGGTTGCCGCAGAAATGCGATTCGGGACTCCAGGAGAGTTGGGTATTGGAGAAATTCGATTGCTTTTTGCTTCATTTTGTATTACGATTTTTCTTTTTTCCGCGCCAAAAGTAGATGCGAGAAATTGAGTTTCATGAATTTTTTTTATTTGTTAGGTCTTCTCTGCTGTTGGGAATGGATTCTGGGTTTTTGTTGACATGGCAAGTGGAAAGTATCTGTGGAGGAATTTAGTTTCTCTATCTTCCACAGAAAAGCTTCGATCCGATTAACTTGATGAGCAGTATGTGTTCTGTGTTGTTGCATTTGGCAATTTTTTTTTGAAATATTTGATAATTGTTCTGTTTTCGTTTGTTTTGTTCTGCATAATCTGTCCTATTCTTGTCCTAATGTTGCTGTAATCCTCGGAATGCAATGGCTTTGCTTCCGTTGTTGTAGGTCTGTTGTTGTATATGAGCTTGTGAGTTTGCCACGCAGTTTCATCAATGAAATGATTGTTCCTTTTGTATAGATTTCTCTCTGGTTTGCTATGCAATACCATGGACTGCTACAGGTTACTGGGCTAAAACATTTGTTTCTACTTTTGAGATTTCCTACTGATAATCCTGGCAGTGGATGGTGTTTGATGTTTGATCTTTGCCCCCCTGAGCCGTAAATGGTATAAAGGTTGACAGCGTTGTGGCTTGAAGTTCGATTTCGGTTTCGGTTTCGGTTTCGGTTTTAGATTCGGTTTCAACCGGGAGAGTCCTTGCCATTTCATCAAACAAACACAAAGGTACTTGCCCACTCAAAGGGTTGATCTTTGCTCCCTAAAAGTGAAACTCTAAACTAATGCTAGAAGAAAACCAAACCAAACATACCTAGTATATCCTGCCTTTAGGTAGGGTATGGGGAGGGTGAGATGTACGCAGTCGTACCCTGATCTCTAAAAAAAGATTAAGAGACTATTTTCGTGGAGACTCTCGGCTCGTTGAACACACACACACAAAAGAGAGAGGGGGAGGGAGAGAAGAGAGATTAGGAACCGTTCACCTCTGTCGAATCATGGGCCCGGGTAAAAAATGGCCAGCTCTATGAGGGTAACCTAAGCAGTCCATGTTTCTGGACGTGGACATTTTAATAGTTGATTAGAAGGCTCGGTTAGTTGTTACGGGCTGAATCAAGCCCAAACTTTATTTATCACTTGGAAAGCCCAGTTTTTGAAGATCTATTTGAAGTCTTCGTAAGCCAACCGTCATTGAGATCATGACTGTGGGTTTAGACCCGAGCTTAACGGATCTATGTGGAGAGGTTTTGCGTGGATCCCTCCATGAATTAAAGAAAAAAAGGTTTTAGTGCATCTATGGCTCCCCTACTAATGTATCTTCACAGCAGGTTGGAATTAAATAATTAATCAATCTTTTTTTTTATTATCGCGGGGTATCCGACTACAATCGTAACCGACTAATTCCCGAGGGTCCTGTGGACAACGCTCACAACCCACGGACCGGGCCAAACTCGGGCAAAGAGGTAGATAATTAATTGATCTTGAATTCATGATTTGCTTTAAAACTTTGAGGGTCCCCATTCCGAAACCTGTTTTTTTTAGGTTTTTGTAACTAGTGTTGTTCTGCACAACCACCACTCTTGAGCTCGGTGCTTGTATGTTTATAGGTTCGCTTTTGAAGCATTTCCAGTGTTTGTTGTTCGACTTGCATGCGCCCATTGCGAAAGATGGTTAGAAGAATCATTATTGACACTTCTTTTAGCTTTGTGCCAATAATAAACTAGATCAAAATGACTCTATTAAATTCCATTACTTCTATTAGTGAAGTTGTTGGAACTCAATACTTCAAATGACAATCTTGGATCGCAACGGAAACAGATTTTTTGTATAATTATAAGTGTAAGATTACATACATCTGACCTCATATCCCAATTTAGTTGTAGATATACTATGTATGTTATTCCGTTGTTTCACTTGCTAAGGCTGTGATTCTCCTTGCCAACCTCAGACAACGTCTTAAAGGCCATGTCTTATTCCATCATTGGATATCTTTTGATATTCTTCACTTCCCCCAAACGGCTCAAAGATCTCAAATCAAAATCAGAAACGTTCATATTCTCATTATCATCTGATAATATATTTTCCAGGTAGCGAATGTACTTTAACCTAATAGCCTCCCCACAAACATGCTTTATAAGCTTCATGAACAAATACAGTTGTTTCCTTGTCTATGACAACCGACCTCAATAGCTATGAAGAAGATGAAAAAAGAAACATCCATTTAAGCACGTGTAGAATTTCTAAACTACCCCACATAACTTGAATAATATTGTCCGCTTTGGGCTCCATTCGTCACGGTTTTATTCTTGTGGCTTATAACCCCAAAAGGTCTTATCCAAGTTAAGTTTAGTCAATCTATATAAACCCATCTACACTTTGGGTTTCTACACCGTGTGTTAGATAAGTTTCAATACAATCATGATTCAGTTCAGCAGAAACTATGCCTAGAAAACTCATAATCAACGAACAACCAAATCACAAAGACAAACATCATGGTCATTGGTCAAGGAAACGCATATGCAAGAGCATTTATTAGACAGCCAACCGTATTCTTACACGAAAACAGCAGAAACTATTTTGCATATGTTGAACCGACATCATACATTTTGTCCACGTACGAATGATGTTCTCACATGCGTCGGCGAGGGTCTTACAGATTCAGCAAAATTCTCAATCAATTTTGTACCATATGAGAACCTTTTTCTACATATATTTATTAAATCTCGATCTCTTTTCGTCTGTTTTTCATATTCACACACTTGAAGCAGATGATAGTTCAAATTCGATAAGTATTGGAATTAAACATCTAGACTATTTAGACCATCTTAAATAACGCGGAATAACCGTTTGGTTGGTTAGACTTCAGTGTAAAAGAGGATTTTTGCATATGAGATGTTTGTGATGCTTGGATTAATTGGGCATCTTAGGAGAGATATCGGTATTGGGTTTGTGCGTAATGACAATAAACCAAATCAAATATATTCAATAAATTTCGACTTCAAGCAGAGTTTTAGGATAAAATGTATGTAATAGTACTCTACCTTAAAATAGATAGACTGTTTCCATATAAATCACCGTCTCGAATTTGTTTATAATGACAATGAGAGATAAATAAATTGAATCATATGGGGTGGGGGTTAGATTTTGATGGTGGAAGAATTTTTGAAAAAATATATATTTTAAAAATCTATCTATCTATTTATATATTCACGGAGTTTTCATTTGTAACTCATTTTCGAAACTTGTCATTCATAACTACATTTGCTATCAAAAGTATTGCAATTTTTTAGCCGGATCTAAAAATTTCCAAGACAATTTTAGTAGTATACAAAGACAAGAAGAAAAAAAAGCAGTAGTATATTGTAGAGTCGATGTAAGGCTCGTGGTTCGCCGGATCATTGAATTTCGGTTAGTCTACGTTGAACTTCAGAATCGGATGTTCTTGTAGCGCCTATTCCTTCTCCAGTTGAAAAATAATACAAGTGTGTCACTTTGATCAAGTTCTCCACGACCAAACAAAGAAAACACGACAAACAGGCGCCTTCAAAAGTCGTGACTACACGTCATAGGAAGATTCACAAGTGGCCAACACAAAAGGCTGAACAGATCTCACGGATTCAGTGAGGAATAGAGTGTTTCTCACTGAATCAAAAAAATGCAAGTGAAAAATGAAGAGAGAAAACGTTAAACAATCGAGAGAGAATTTTCGAAAGACTTAATTTCGATTAGGTGTAAGTGTATGTTTTGACTTTTAAGTACTTTGTATTCTTTAAATCTCAGCCGTTGTGAAGAGTCCCATTCGACGGTCATCAGTTTGGGAGTTGATCGATCTTGCTGCAGTCCGTTGGATCTTGCTTTGACGGATGAACAGCTTGAATGGAAGATTTTCATGGATTCACTTAGGCCACACGATCTGGCAACGAACGAACAAACATGATTACTTCTAGAGTCGTGCATTGATTATCGAGGCACTGTCAAATTCTAACCATTCGATCGAATTAGACGTGAACGACCCTTATTCTTCACAACAGTCTATACGCGGTAATTGAAATCAACCGTCAGATGGCTCAAATCTCATTCATCTCGTAACTCGAGAATTTAAATAGGTCGTAGGATTATGATACAAAAAATGCGGTTCAAATTTATACAAGTGTTCTATCAGCAGCCACTGGATCAGATAAACTTCAATATTCCAGATTATAACATTTAAGAGGTTATTTTTGTAACTTCACTTTTTAACAAAAAAGTTTACAAATTCGAAATCCATAATTTCAAATTCATTTTACTAAAAATTATTAAAGAAATAGATCGCGGACTTTGGATAGAGCGGGCTAAATAGCTTAAAAAGGTCAAATGGGATGTGGGATATCCCCAAGCCCCGGCCGGGTTGGGTCCAAACTTAGAAACAGCCCCCAAAGACAGAAATCAGGATTTTAGACCAAGTGGTGAGATATAAGCCACCCCCAATCGTCCCCTCCCTACATGCTAACATAGATGGTCTCGCCTATAACATAGACCAAGTGCCTGAATAGGTAAGAAATTGTAACTAAAAGACAGCACAAGGCGTGCCACTATTGATACCCACGTTGATTACTGAGTAATGAGTTCACACACATACACTGTACGGGCCTCGCACTTCTTTTGTGGTTGTCCTAACTCCTATGATCCTATATTTGAATTTGGGGATGTAAAGAGAAGCAGGACACATTTGATGTGTCTAATGTGAGAAGTTATATGACGCAAGAAAATTGAGCAAGAAAATCGCAAGAAAATTGGTGGACCCACTGATTGAAGTAATTATTTTGTTGTTTTTAATACTTGGGGCCTATTGGATCTAACGTGACAATTTTTATTGTGACTTTCTTGTTATATTTTCTTGCGCTATATCATATTTGGTCCAATGTACCAGGGGAGAGAAATGATATAGCGCACGACCCATAGCGCACGTGAAAGCCATAAAGGGGGCAAAATGACCTAAATATTCCTGTGTTGACACCGACGGGAAACCTAACACATGAATATTTTTTTGATCATTTTGCTCAGTTTCGTGCATTTTTAGTGCGCTATGGGTCGTGGAGAAATGATATAGTGCAAGAATTCTCCACAAGAAAAATACAAGAAACAGTGGGGCCAACGTGAATGAATAATTAAAATGAATTTAGATTGATGGATTCCACATGAATGAATGATTATGATATTTTTTTGCGTTTTTTTTGCGCATTAATTATTGCGCTATATCATTTCTCTGGGTCGTGCGCTATATCATTCCTTGCCACGGGAAACTTAACCAAATCAAACATACCCAGTATATCCCATCTTTAGGTAGGGTCTGGGGAGGGTGAGATGTACGCAGGCGTACCAAACCTCTAAAAAGAAATCAATAGACTATTTCCGTAAAAACCCTCGACTCGTTGAACACACACATTCCTTGCCAGGGGAAGTTGTCCAAAAATAGTTTTTTAGTATGTGAACTGAGGGCTCTGTATAACAGCCACCTGTGTTTTGTTGGTTGGGTGAGTTTGAGTCGACCATTTATTTCAACGCTCGTAATCATACAAACAACACCGATTAATTAAGGCCGCAATTTATTGACTTTTTTGACTTGTAGACCCACAAGTGTACTGGATGTGGAGATTGGGATAGTTTAGATTCCAATTTCACCATAGGAAAGCAAACAAAAAGATTTGTTGTCAATGAAATATTAAAGAATCGAACACGTCACTGATAATAAAGTGACAACAAAGTCTATTACGTTAATTTAGCTAGCGATAAAATTATTTGATAATCGAACTAATATTGGGATTATATATACTTCTGAAATGTGTGGTATACTTTTTTTTTCCAATTCAACGATCAATGTCTGGATTAAAATTGGGTTAGTTAATCGCGTCATTGCGGCCTAAAAACAAATAAAGAAACAAATAAAAATTATGGGTGGTGGATGAAGAACCCCGCGGAATCCGGTTGCATATATTTTGTATTTAAATAAAAATAAGCATATAAAAATAAATTTATATGAGTGGATGCGAATTTCGCAAAGCAAAAAATCTCATTTCCACATTTCGTCCACTTAAATTTGCGGAACGCTATTTTTCATCCGCATCCGCCCCGCATTCCGTGTGAACGCGGGCTTGGTAAATGCGATATTGGGCGGGCACGGGCAGGCGCATAATTTTCACATTCGCTACACAGGCCTACATGCAACAGTTCAGAGAAATGATATAGCGCAGGAATTCTCCACAAGAAAAATATAAGAAACAGTGGGGCTCACGTGAATAGATAGTTGAGATGAGTTTAGATTGATGTGTCCCACATGAATGGATGATTGTGAATATTTCTTACATTTTTCTTGCGATGTATCATTTCTCAACAGTTCACTGGATTTTGACTGTCAATATAAAACGAATACAAATGTTGTTTTCTTTAATTATGTTGATAATTGTTTAGTTTATCTTTCACCCCAGCCTCCAATTGTTTTCTCATTTTCTGACCATTACTGTCTTAAAACTAAAGTGTACTTAAGATGTAAATTCAAACACTTCAACTAACTCGTTAGTTCCGTTCACATTAAACTGACCACGAATTGTTCCACTAAGATCTAACAGGTTTAACATTTATACACGTAATTTCAAGTTTACAACATCAATTAATAATTTAATATTCCATTAATTGTTACATATCTCTCTAGCTTGATTATCTCCGGCTTCTCTCTACACGCACGTGCTTTATAGTTGACTTTTCTCTTCCAATTTTTTGATAGTTGCTTACTGAAGTCCCTTGCCTTCGACGCTAATGGTCGAGAAAATGGCTATTTTAAATAATATATAATTAAAATGACCTTTTTTTTTTAAATATTACTACTATACTCAACACATTCATATATTTTATGTTATTAGTATTCTAAATTATTTTGTTTTATTATAATTAATTTATACCTTACTATAACATTATACTCTATATTTGATTTTACATTTTAGTTATCGGAGTATATTAGAAATATATTTTAGATGGAAAAGTCTTTTATATTTTGGGTAATTGAATGTGTACGATAACAATATACCCAGTATATTCATAATTAAGCTGGGGTATGCGCAATTTAGGTGTACGTATCATTACTTTTGTAATTATACAAAGAGACTGTTTTCGTTGCAACCCAAGATACATTGCGTCATTTAATGTAAGGGTGGCCAAACGGTAATCGATCCGGGTAGACCCATTCTGAAAATAAACAGGACCAAAAATTTTGGTCCTGTTCCCATCCTGAATACCCAAATTGTCGCAATTTTTGGGAATTTGGGTTAGGGGACGGGTCAAATTTTAAAAATTCCCGCATACCTGAAGTCTTATGCCTAAAAATGAGAATTCGGTCCGGGTAATGGCCATATCCAGACCCGTCCTGATAATAAACAGGATGGATCGGGTTTTGGTTTTACGAAAAAATCCAAAACTGCTTGGCCACCCATAATTTGATGTATTGATTTTTACCAATTTCATTAATAAAAACACTGTAATTAAATGTGTCAATTTAAGAGAAGGAAAAAGTAAATTTTAGAAAAATACATCATAGTCAAGATTATTGGGATTGCTAAATACATAATTTGAAACTCTATTAGGCGTATTAGCTAGCTTTATTCTCCATAATCCTTTGTATATATATGTATTAGCCAGGGGGGCGAGGGGGCCATTGCCCCACCCCCACTCCATTTTTTTGGATAGCGCATATCCATGCCATCTCATTCATCCCGTGCGTTTGTCTCCCGTTGAAACCCTTGCCGTAAAATTGGTGGAAAACGAGTATGACTAGGAAACCTACCGAAATAATAATAAATAAAATCTAACTACGCAACGCAAGGATACGTGTACCGTGCACGTCTATTCACATTATCAGAAATTACCAATTATTTATTTTCCATTAGAAATTGCTAAGATTCGATATTTTTTTCCCTCTTCTATTCTTAACCAGCGAGAATATATATATATATATAGCTTTTGAATTTCCCTTCTCCATAGGATCTAATCTAAGATAGTTAATTGATGGCCCATTCCTTCCCACATAACAAAATTATTCGGAAATAAGGTTTTCTTTAGCAGCTGCCTTATCAATTATTATTATTATTTTTTTATATAATTAAAAATTTATTAAAATAAAATGGTCAATTAGCCCGGAAATTGCTCACAAATAGTAAACGCACTCCTATCTGCGAGCCTTATTTTGCTACGACTTACATATCAGAAATGATTCTAATCTATTTTGAATCTGCGAAACTGGCTAGTATGTTCTGTGCTTTATAGCATGAGCTGCTACCTAACATAGTTGTGTTGTGCTGACCGGCAAGTAACAGTGAAAATTACCCTTGGTTTCTCGATAAAGTAACAAATCTCCGGTGCGACTGTGGCGAATATATTAAGATAATTTGACCAAATAAGTTTATTTCGTAAACAGTTTTTGTTTATAAGGTGAAAACAAAAATAAGTTATTTTATATTAAAATATAAAATCAATTAATTTTTAGTGAATTTATCAATTTTGAGTACTTTAATTGGATTTGCTATATGGAACCTAACTTCCCTGTCATGACCCATGCAGCTTCTATACTCATTGTATCCGTTATTTCGATTTTTATTTTATTTGGAAAAATTGGATTCCTTACAAACCAAATTCCTACAAACCCATGCATTTAATGAACCAACACAGTATAATGGAGTATGTGTATGTTGTGTTTACTGTTGCTATATAAGGCCCATCGCCCTTTTCAATTTCTCCATCACCTCCAAAAATCTCCAATCCATCATCATCATCATCAATAATGGCGCTCCAATGGCTTACACTCATCGCCGCCATATGGTTGCAAGCCATTAACGGAACAAACTCGAATTTTCCGGCGTACTCGTCGGAGTTGAAGAGATTGCTTAAGATATCACAGCTGGACCTTAACAACCTAGCTGCCGCCTCCGATGCCGGAAAACTCTTTGGTTGGATTTCCGGGGTGACAGCGGCGTATCTTCCACTCTGGATCGTACTCCTTATTGGGTCCTTATTAGGGTTGATCGGATATGGAGTTCAGTTCCTTTTCTTGACGGAGCAAATCCCGGCGTTATCCTACTGGCAGATGTTTCTTCTGACGGTGTTAGCTGGGAACAGTATTTGCTGGATCAACACCGTCTGCTACATCATCTCGATCAAGAACTTCCCCCTCGACCGTCAGATCGCCGTCGGACTATCAACGAGCTACGTCGGATTGAGCGCCAAGATTTACATGGACATCGTGGGTGTGATCCCATCCAAATCCGCGAGCGAGCGTGCGAAATTCTTCCTCCTACTAAACGCCGCCGTTCCGGTGATCCTCTGCATTATCGTGTCTCCCTTGGCA
>JAOWBN010238830.1:0-12181 GCA_028565015.1 Pinguicula moranensis
AGCTTTGAAAAACATGACACCACCTCGAACCTTGAAGGAAGCTCAATCCCTTGCAGGAAAAATGGCCTCCCTTGGTCTCACGACTAGGAGATAAGGGCTTACCATTATTCAAAGCTATTCGAGGAGGAAAGAATTTTAAGTGGACCCCAGAATGTGATCAGGCATTCCATGAATTGAAAGAATATCTAAAGTCCCCTCGAATATTGGTGGCTCCACAACCCCAGGAGAACCTATTTGTTTATCTCGCCGTAATGGAAGAAGCAGTGAGCGCCATGCTAGCTCGGGAAGAGAAAAACTCGCATCAACCTATTTATTATGTGAGCAAAATTCTGCATGGAGCTGAAGTCAAATATATGGAAATTGAAAAACTCACACTCGCTCTAGTCATCGCAGCAAAGCGGCTTCGCCCATATTTCCAGTCACATTCCCTTATCGTTCTCACAAATCAACCTATGAAGCAAGTCCTATCAAAGCCCGACGCCTCCGAAAGACTGGTAAAATGGGCCGTAGAACTCAGTGAATATGATATCACCTACAAGTCGAGAAGTTCACAAAGAGCCCAGGTGCTCGCCGACTTCATCGCCGAAACCACCCGAGGCTCCACCACAGAAACGTTGTGGACACTTCAAGTCAATGGATCCTCCACCTCTCGACATGGGGGAGCTGGGATCATATTGCGTGAAAACGATGGTGAAACAATAAAAATCGCTGCTCTTCAAGACTTCCCGATTACAAACAATATTGCCGAGTACGAATCTCTCATCCTGGGCCTCGAGATTGCTGCACAACACGGGGTCAAGAACCTAAAGGCATATACTGACTCTCAATTGATTTATGAACAGTACATGAAGACGTTTAAAGTTCGTGAGAACACATTCAACCAATATTTGGAGAAGCTCCAAGAATTAGCTCAAGCTTTCTTAAGTTTTGAGTTAAATCAGATTTCCCGCATGAAGAATACTAATGCTGATACTTTATCCCGTCTAGCATCGCACTTGGAAGCTCAAGACGGACAGACAATACAAATTCTAGTACGAAAGGAACCTGTCATTAAGCTGCCAACTTTGCTCGAGAATAAAACCATCTTAATACTTAACAAAGAGAATTGGATGACCCCACTAATTGAATATCTCAAAAATGGGGAATTACCGTCGGATTTCATAGAATCCCGACAGGAACAAATCCGGGCCTCCAGTTTTACTCTCGTAGATGGCGAATTATATAAGCGAAGCTTTGAAGGACCACTCCTCCGATGTATCATGCATCCATGGACCCAACTCTTATTAGAAGAAATACACAACGGGGAGGGAGCCAGTCACATTGGAGGACGAGCCTTAGTCCAAAAGTTACACCTACACGATTTTTATTGGCCCACTATGTTTCAAGATGCGTTGAATTACGTCCGACAATGTGAAGAGTGTCAAAGGCACAGAAACTAGATATCTCATCCAGCTACGCCAATGACCGAAATATCAGCAGTATGTCCTTTCGACACGTGGGGGATAGATATTATCGAACCACTACTACCCGCCACAGGACAAAGATGCTTCATCATCACAGCAGCTGAGTATTTTACAAAATGGGCAGAAGCAGAAGCAGAAGCCGTGGCAAAAATAACAGAAAGAGATATAATTCATTTTTTTTTATGGCGGAACATTATATGCCGCTTTGGGGTACCATGAGTCCTCGTCACAGATAATGGACAACAATTATGAGGAGCCAAAGTAGCCAACTGGTGTACTACCTTGCAGATCCAACAATGATTCACATCCGCATATCATCCACAGTCTAACGGACAGGTTGAAGCACTCAACAGAATTATCCAACTTGGGCTGAAGAAAACACTTAAAGAGCATAAAGGAAAGTGGGCGGAAGAATTACCCGGAATATTGTGGTCATATCGGACCACTAACCACTTCTACAGGAAATACCCCGTTCGCTCTAACTTACGAATCCGAAGCCATCTCAATTGCTGACATCACTTTCGGGGCATATCGAGTTACCTCTTATACCCCCGAAGGAAATACAAAAATTGGCTAACCGACCTCGAACTCATAGACGAAATACAGGATGCCGCAGGAACACATCTATCTAAACATCAAAATCTCTTTCGAGGAAAAAGCAAACTCAGACATTACAGGGACGAGCCCCAAGAGGGTGATCTGGTACTCAGAAAGGTCAGAATCCCTAGCAATCAGGGAAAACTGTAGCCGACATGGGAAGGGCCCTATCAGCTCCTCAAAAAATACAAGAATGGGGCATGTAGGTTAGCTAACGAACAGGGGCAACCCCTCCCCTCCACATGGAACCAAGACAACATCAAGAAATTCTATACACACATATGAAGTAGGATTGACAGTTATGAGATGATAGCGACAATTCCTTTGTCTAAATCCTTGAATAAAAGAGCATCGTTTCACGGATTTCCTTATAAATGATGAGTAGAAACTGACGCTCACGCTTTTACGCTGAGCCGTCACCTATTGACGCTCATGCTTTAACGCTAAGCCGTTAGATAAGACGTTCACGCTTTTACGTTGAACCGACACCTACGACGTTTACGCTTTCTTGCTAAACTGTCCAAAACATTCATACTAAACGTTGAACCGTCGCAAAGAAATAGTAATAATAAAAATAAAATAAAATAAAAATAATTAAAAATTAAAAATTAAAAATTAAAAAATTTAAAAAAAAATAATAAAGTAATAAAAATGATAAAACAAAAGAAAACAGTAGATAACTAAAACAAACCATAGTAATAAATAAAGACATCCAATACCATATTTAACAAAAGGAAAAAAGAGGGGTCCATTTGAAATTACTACAAAAATACAAAATCCTCAACTTGCAATGTGACTGTTCCTTTAAACTATTTTCAAAACCAACAGGAAAACATTTTCAAAAGAATGGCCAAAAGTCCTGACTATTCCTTTAAACTATTCCAATAGAATCCTCCTGGAGAAGAAGAACTGTGGTCCCCCATACAATTTAAACAACCAAATTAAACTGGATTTCTGGAAATTACAAGCGCCAGTGAGAAATGATATAGCGCACGAAAGCAATTCGTGCGCTAAACGCACGAATTGCTTTCGCCCAATAGTCAATTGCCACGTAGCAGTGAAGTGGTCCCACAATTTGAATCTGCTGCGCGTGGAAGGCGAAGTACAATTTCAATCTGCTTCCCGAGAATCCCATACTCTATCTACTCTATTGCGCATTTCAAATGCGAGATTCAGTCCATAATCGGCTGGAAATTTGAAGATTTCGGTTGATAGGTATGGATCGGGAGGGAGGATCCAATTTCGATTCATCTTGCAACTACTCCGTGCTAGGGATTCGGAAGGACGCCTCCGTCGCCGAAATTCGTATGGCTTACCGCAACCTGTACATCTATGCTTGCAGCAAAGCCGGTTAAAGGGATTCTTCGGAAATCGAGCCCCCTTTGAATGTTATGTCTCGCTTTGGTTAAACCCATCCGTTGAGGAAAAAGATGGAAAAACCTGAGGGATTGAGTAGCTAGTTAGTTGTTGGCATTCGGTAGCTAGGTTGTTAGAGAGCGGACGATTGCTTTCTCATCCTTTGTTCTCTCTCGTCCGTTCCTGCAAGTTTTGAGTTCCCTTCCTCTAGTAGCTAGATTGTTGATGTCTTCTCTTTGGCAGTGGGATGGGGCTACTGTTAGGGCTGCCCATTCACTTGCCAAAGAAAGGGCTATGCGAAATGAAATTGTACTTCGCCTTCCACGCGCAGCAGATTCAAATTATGGGACCACTTCACTGCTACGTGGCAATTGACTATCGAGCGAAAGCAATTCGTGCGTTTAGCGCACGAATTGCTTTCGTGTGCTATATCATTTCTCAGCGCCAGTTCCACAGCACGTTGAGACCTGCTTGGTGCTCAAGAGAGCAGATGATACAGTATTCGGGAGACTGCAAAAATCGGACTGACCATTGGAATGAGACAGGAAAAAACGATCCTGTGCTCATATTAATCGAAAAATGATATAGCGCACGAAATCTTGTGCACAAAACGCAAGAAAAGGGGCAAAATGACCATTTTGCCCTTGTGTTAAACACAATATCCCTATTTAACACATGGGCAAAATGGTCATTTTGCTCATTTTCTTGCGTTTCGTGTGCTAGATTTCGTGCGCTATATCAGATCTGATATTAATCCAACCCAAGGAACGAAAAAAACAACAACAACAGGGAAACGGTTGTGCAGCAAACCATTAGACAGGGATGAAAACCACCAAATTAAATACAGACATATTAAATACCAAAGGTCATATTATCAAACATACAGAAACTTCCACTGACTACCTACTACACCAACAGCTAGAAATATACTTATCCGCAAAATATTATAGTCTTCGAAGATATGAAAATTTAAGGAAAACCATCTCGAACCTGAGCAATTAACCTACCAATTACATAGAAAGAACCTAGGGACAGGAAATACTAAATCAAGTGCGAGAAGTCATCGACCACGGGGGAGCTCTCACGAATCAGTTCATCTAGAGAACAAGTCAGAGCTGCCTCTGCCGCCCTAACAGCAACCACCCGCTGAAAGGAGGAAGAGCCAAGAAAGCATTGCACATACGCCTCCCCATGCACCCTCGAAAGAGCTCATTCAGATGTGGATCTGAAATTTTGTAGGAAATCTAGCTGTTGAGACAGCCCCACAGATAGTGAACCTAGCTGGCCAGATTGTTGCACAAGGGAGGAAGAGACGTGCTCCAGTGGCTGCACATGAGTGGCTGTGACCCCCATCACCTCACAATGACGAGCCACCGTTTCTCTAGTTCCAACAGACGTATAAGAACAGTAGATTGTTCAGCCCGAGTGTCTTCTAGAGCTAGTTTGAAGTTCCCGATCCAACTCTGGGCTTCACACTTGCAGTGCTCCCATAAAAGGTGGTACTCATCTTCACGGAAACCCACATGCACCCACTCTTCTCCATGCCACACAAAAGAAGGCTCTCCCGACATCTCCCCCGACCAGCCTAAAGCCACCATCGGACCCTGACATGGACCCTCAACTGGAATTTGAAAAATTCCATAGGTAAAGATCATAAAGAGAACACAGAACCTGAAGCTGAAGAGCAAAGAAAACCTTGCATGGCTGTTAGCTATTTTCACACGAAACATAGTGCCCGCGGTGAATAAGCAGCGACGACAGCTTAAAAAGAGCCAAATTACAGAGAAAGAGCCAAAAGCACCTACCTAATTCCAGAAGGATCTACAGGTGGGGGGAATTATGATGTGGGTTGATTAAATAGGCCACTTTTTGCTCATGAAAAAAGCCCAATTTTACTTCCCCATCTGCCCACTTGAAAAAGGTCCATCCAGCCGGTCACAAAGTCACAAGAAAACACTGACCAATCTTAAACTCCCACGTGAATATGTGATGGAAGAAGAAAAGCCTCAGAAAATGCTCCTCATGGACAGCACATGCCCAAATCTCATCTATAAAAGAAAGTAGCCGAAATCGCCAGAAGGGGAGCCACTTAAATTATTCCAAGAAAGGGGAAAAACTTAGCCCTCTGATTCTATTTTTGCTATTCACTCCTCCTCTGTACAAAATTCATAATATAGTATATAAATTATCATTACAACCACGGTCGGATAAATCCGACTACATCAAACTAATCTGTGAAAAACACAAGAAACACAGTATATCAATGAAAACCAGACTGTTTCCTTAAGATCACAAACAGAAGAGCAATATCCGGTGAGTTTCCGGAGAGAGCCGTTGAGAGAATATCGGAGAATCAAGACAGAGAGAATAGAAAATGAATTGAATTGTCGAACATTTCTCACTCCTCCGTATATATACTTCTGACACGCGTTTATTCCTATCCGCCCTATCTGTTGAATCGTAGGGTCAATATCATAAAGCATGCACCGCTTGCTCCATGTTGTTGGATCGGATGAACGGCCAGGATGATTATGACATTTGAAATGCAAGGCGTCTTCGAGAAGTTTTAACATCATCCGTCATAACACAACTCAATCCAATGGTCTCAAATAATGAGACAGAAGTTGCAGAGACAGATAACACAGGTCGTTGGATTAAACACAGATGTACGCTTCAGACTATTCTCATCATTTAGGCGGTAAACAATATAAACCACTATATCACATATCATTCAACGACTCAGATCTTACCACATCATTTATACAGTCACACGGGTAAAGTATTCATTACGCAGTCATTAATGAGACAATTGTAATTACACGTACAACCAAGGGTAGACTGAAAACTTCACACACTAACAAAAACTCAAGGAACAAAATGATTTTCATCATTCAACATACATGAAACTAACAAGAGCACAATGTTCTAGGTCACTAACCCAACAAGGAATCTAGAATGCTTCTAAGCATCTATTGCAGTCAAAGTTTGCACATCCAATTTATCCTCTCTAACAGTAGGAGGATCCTCTTTCAAGATTCAACATAGTAAGGTAGAACAACATTTTCTGTTACCACGTCTTAAAATTTGACTACGTAAATTTTTTCGATTTCTCATTGTGGCTCATAGGGACAGACGTCACTTGAGGAACCACCGGAAACCTCGGAACCGGTGTTACCAAATGACCATTCTTTTCCTGCGAGTTCCCAAGTGTAGGAACAACATTTTGTGTCTCAACTAGCATAGGTGGCAGCGAGGAGGAGCCTTCCGGAATTACGGGCGCACCATTTTTGTTTTCAGTCATTTTCTGAAATTCAAGAAACTCAAAAGTTAGTAACCTTGAAAAACCAAAACCAGAAAATATTGATCGCAATATTCTGAATATATATTCTAAATAATAAACATAATATTTTACATATGCATCATGATCAACAGATTAAAATCTAAATTTTTCATGATGTGAGAATTGAAAAAAAAAAACTTAGAATCATATCTAAGATATATTACCTCTATTTTCTGCAAATCAAACTATTAGTTCTAAAGAACTCGAAAATATGTTTTAAGATTGTTATAGATAATCAAAGGAATTAATAATTTTTTGCAGTGGAGGAAATAAAATAGATAAAAATAAAATTTTGTAAGAACCAACTTCCAGGATACAACGGATACGAGTTGATATGCACAACACTTGCAGCACAACTTCGACGAACTCTAATGGTATTTTTCTTCAATCACCAAAAGAAAGACTCAGAAAAAATACTCAAAGAAGAGAGAATAAAATTTTAGACTCAATTTTATGTGTGTGATTCACTCAAGAGGATATCCACTATTTACAACATTTTGTGACAGAGTGTTAGAGATTTTTACACCTCTTGAACTTCTTCATTATCTCCACCAACTTAATGGTTAATGGCTTAAATCTCAATTTTCTTCATTAAGTTATTGGGATCAAGGCATTGAAGAAAATTTTTCCATTTCATATTTTTTTAACAATTTTTCATTCATCTCTAATAAAAATAATGAATCATTATTTTTTCCCAACAAAAGTTGTATACATTTAACCCATACACTAACTTAATTGCAAATGGAGCGGGAATAGTTATTATTGACAATTCTTTTAACTTTGTAGTACTGATAGACTGGAACAAAATGACTCTATTAAATTCCAGTGCTTCTATTTAGTGAAATTGCTGGAACTCAATACATTAAATGGCGCTATTAAATTCCAGTGCTTCTATTTAGTGAAATTGCTGAAACTCAATACATTAAATAGCGCAATGCATAATGGATCGCAACGAAAACAACTTCTTTGTATACTTACAAAAGTAAGACCGCATACATCTAACCTTCCAGATCCCAACCTAGTTAAAAATATACTGGGCACGTTGTTGTACTAATTTAATTGAAAAATATTAGATATATTTTTTTGTTTACTAAAATCTTCGTTTTCAAAGTATTCAATTTGTATTACACCTTACTACAATCCCTTGCGGATTTATCAAAAAACTTGCACCTCAAAAAGTAATATCATAATCATTACCTTAATATATACAAAAGCAACCACGAATCGCCTAGCCACCCACCCATTCATCACATGGTTATTTAACATCCAATTCCAATAGCAACAGAGACACAAAGAGAGGATTAAAAAGTGGGTACGAGGCCATATGATCCTTCATGCTCCGTTCGCTTAGCAAACCTCCCTTTGATCCGCGGACGAGTCTCCGCATACGCCTTCCTCGAAGCGTATCTTATCGTCTTCTCAAACTTTCTGTTCTTTCTTTTCTCTCGGTATCTCATAACCCGAGCTTCACGATCCACACCGGACACTGGAACAGGAATGGTGGTTTCAGTCTTGACGAACGCGTCAGACACGTCGACAACGACAGTATGGTCAGGAACCACACCGACATCCAAAGAAGAAGATGAGACCTGGAAAATTGAAAAGAAATCATTAATCTAGAATAACTCTTACGAACATCAACTCTAGTCTAGGGTTCAATTTTCAGGCGAAGGGGGCAACTTTGTATATATTACGGGCCAAAAATTAATCAAGAAGAAGGCTACTTCAATATTGAAACATTCAATTTCAATATAAAGTAGATTAGGTTTTTTTTTCTTATGGTTGAATAAAACTTTTTGTCACGCATTAAGTCCAATAGATCTCACCAACATTACTTTACCAACCCAACCAACTTTCCTGACTATTATCGAACTGATTAATTAATTATAATAAATATAAAGCGAATAAATGAAAAAAAAAATCAGGAACAAGAAAACTTACGCTTTGGCTAAGGGATTGTGAGGTGAAGTTGTACATGAAGGGTTTGGGTCCCGCATAGTCCATTTCATATGTTGGGTACCCGTCCACGACCGGGCCCGGGTACAGACCCGACCCGCTCCTCTGCTGGACGGGCACGACCCCGTCGGTGGGATACTGCTGCCTCTCCTCCTGACCCGCCTTCTGATCTCCGGGTATCAGATCCAGATACGGATCCATGTCACTGAACAGATACTCCGCTGATTTGTACTCGGGCGACTCGGATTCGTCCTCCATCTTGCTATTCGGGTCTGGCAGGAGCCAGGACGCGGCCTCGGCCTCCTCCTCGGAGAACTCATCCGGCGCCGACGCGGCCAACTTGGACTTCGACGCGACGTCGAAGAACGGCGCGATGGGGTGCCGGTCGTGGCGGCGCGCGAGGGGGTTCGCCGAGTGTATGTCGCGGTCGCAGGTGGCGCAGAGCGCCGCCGCGTCGGCCTTGCAGGTGACGGCGGCAGGCGCCTGCTCGCAGACCTCGCACACCCACACGCGCGCGTGTCGGGACGCGAGCTTGTTCGCCGCGTGTACCTTTCCGTCGCAGGCTACGCATAGGAAGGCCGAGTCCGCGCGGCAGAAGACCGTCGCCGCCGCCGACTTGCAGGAGTCGCACACCTTCGCCTTCAGGCTCCAGCTCTCAGCAACCATCTTTTGCTCTTGTAGATTTTTCTGAAGGAGATTTTTAATTGTTTATTTATTTTTGTTGTCTGATTGGACTTTTGAGAAGCAGGAGAGAAGAAAATGGTGATCGTTTTCTACTTTTCTTTGCTGTACTGTAATCTCACATCTGTAATGCATTGAGTGGGGTAGTAGTATAGAGTGTAAAAACCCTATCTTTCAGACATCAAAAAAAGCCAACTGGCTAAGGGAGATTTGGAAAAGGCCAATCAGGAAATGACACGTGGGTGAATCTTAGCCAAATGAAACACTCGAATTTACTTTGTTTATTTGATTATATATTCATTATAATTTTATTCATTCTCGTGGTTGATAAAAAACTAAGTTATATTCTTCTCAATTATTTTGCTAAATATAATTTATTTATTTCAAAATATATAAAATGATTATTTATTTAATTATTTTAATCCAAAATCAATTCTAAATAGGACTGGTCAAACGAATAATCGGTCCGGGTATGGCTAATACCCGGACCTGTCCCGATAAGAAACGAGACCTGATTTATGGTCTCGTTCTCGTTCCGAATTCTCAATTACCCTAAAAATTTGGGAATTCAATTTTGGGACGGATCGATTTACGGGTATTTCTCGAAAATTCAAAAATCTCAAAAAAATTATAACGTAACAAAATTATCCAAAATCATTTTTCCGATTATCCAATTTTCCATTTTTCCGACGGGATACCCTAAATCTGAAATTGTCCCAATTTCTTGTCTCGTTCCCGTCATGAATTCTCGATTACTCTATAAATTTGGGAATTCAATTTTCAGGATGGATCAATTTTTGGGGATTTCTAAAAAATCTCAAAAATTCCAAAAAGTTATAACATAAAAATAAAAATACCCGAACCCATTTTTCTGACGAGATACCTCAAATTCAAAATAGTCCCAATTTTTTATTACATAACTTATTTTAGATAATTAAAAATTCGGTCGAGAAATCCAAATCCTTGACCGATCTTTTGGTCTACTACAACAATCTCATAACTTCGATGCTATAAGGTGAGTAGGCAATGCGATTTTTTTAGCACGGTATTGACTCATGTAGTCATGTTTATGGCAGCCTGCATAAATGAGAGTTATTGATCACTGTAACACATCTCTCTTTGGTTCCTTTATGCTCATGCACCGTTGTATCATTTTTTTTTTTTTGCTGCTTTCTTGCTTTGCTTTTTTATTTATTTTTCTAGTACTTTCTTACATCTGATAAAAAAATTTGTATATTCTTTTATTATTATTAATAAATTTAGCTTTAAAAAAATCTTAACCGATCGTTTAATCACCCCTAGTTCTAAAAATCAATGGATATTACGGTAACTTGGTGGTGGGGATGGGGCCAGCAGAGTCGTGAGAACTTTGGGCATCGTGTCCATTGGTCGTGTTTGGTTGTTTCAGAAATTGATGAAAAAGTAGAAAATAACACCAGACTACCGACAGAGAATTGTGGGACCAGAACTTGGGGATGGGATGGGACTTTGGCGGCAATTGGCTAGGTCCACAGTCCACTCTCAATTATGTATTGTATTGTATGCCAATGGCAAATATTTATATTTTAAATTAATGGGAGAAAAAAGGACAAAATAAATAAAAGTGTTGCGATTCATTGAACCCATCAACTCAGTTTTTTTATTTTATTTTTATAAATAATCAGAATACTGGGTTTCAAAATCACATATCATGGTATCCTTTGCGCTTTTGGTCCGCCGATTAATCCCCACAGAAGTGTCAGAGCAGAATTGTATCCAGCGCGATTCGAACCCTGGACCTCACTAGGCAAGCCCTGTGTGTCCACGTCGATCGCCACCATACCAACTCGCTCCGACACCCATCAACTGAGCTGGACTCTACACTACAACAACCAACCACTTGGTTCAAGTTTTAAACTACATGAAGGGAATGTTTTGTATTTTTTGAAAATTAGACTATTTTTTATTTCTTTTTTTTCTTTTTATAAAATTCCTTTAAAAATAATATTTTAAAAATCAACTTGAGACTATTCTTTTTTTTTTTTTAGGTAAAGCTCATTTTTAATGAAATAGTTAAAAGATTATTTTTTTCCCCTTCTACTTTGAATGACAATTTTGAAAATAAATGAAAGTTATCTTAAAATATTTAACTGCAAATATTATTTAGTTGTGTTAAAAAATATAACTGCAAATAATATTTCTATAACTTTTTTTTTTATTTTTTCATAGTTTTCACAAACACTCAAAAAATACAAAATGAGAACAAAAGGCATAATCAAAATGAGAAGCAAAAGAAAAATAATTATAAGTACTAAATAGACCCTAAAGATTCATGTTTGTAGTAAAGCAGTCATTTCTATTTATCCTCTCTAATGAGGGATGGAGGCAAACTTATGGGACGAGGGATATTTCAAGGACACATAAATTAAGGACAAAATGATGGAGTTGCGTATCGGTTTTTGGTATCATTTTTTTGTAAGAAATGATATCGAAATCGACGATTATCTATTTTCTTGTTTTGGAATCTAAATTGATGCAAATAATGGGTGGAAATTAAATCAGCTCGATGTGATTCATGGTGATATGAAAGAAAATGTGTACATGGAGATTCCTCCGGGATTTGGCACCAGTTAGACTGAGGGTAAGGTTTGCAAACTTGAAAAATCATAATATGGTTTGAAACAATTTCCTTGAGTCTGGTTTGACAGATTCAGGAAGGCTATGATTGGCATGGAGCAAAATGCCAATAGCCCCCTGTACTATATCTAATAGTCAATTTACCCCCTTGTACTTTAAAAACAACCAATTT
>JAOWBN010238841.1:0-12181 GCA_028565015.1 Pinguicula moranensis
GATCCATCCTGAGTCACAAGTGTTAGCGCCACCGATGACTGGCTTACCGATTATCTTACCTAGATTAATGTCATTGTTCTTTTTTTGGCATGTTATAATCTTAGTGTTATATACATATTGGTAGTGCACTGAAGTTGTTGGATCCATCCTGATTTGTTGGAACTATTTTGCACTGAATTTACTGGACTTGCTGGGTTTTCATTGTGCACTGTGGTCTTGATGCCAAATAACAAAATCTAATGAACACCTATACTTTGATCCAAATTACAAAATCTAATGAAAGAAGAGTGTTGCACATACTCTTTGTTATAATCTTTATTTGCCCGGTGATGATCTCTGCCTATGTTTCTACAATCAAGTTATTTGGCAATAGTCCAAGTTTTAATGTAGTTGTTGAAATAGAAATGGATGAATATGCATTCACATACATTCTAGAGCTAGGATATTTCATGAATTAGCAGGCAGCTGCTGGATTTGATCGAATCAATTTGCCTCCTAAAAGTGGACACCTCTTTCCAGACTGAAAATGGATGAGCGCTATTCTTGCTGCTGTACTTTTCGAGGAAGCCAATGCCATCTCCTACCCGACAGCACTGCATTGAGCACACTCACTTGCTGGCCTCTTGAAGTCGTATGAAATGAGTGACTGATTTTGTGTTGCTCAAGCGATGGCTAGTCCTGGTTTCCATGGAAACGTATTGCACGTAAAGAATACCATCAGCAACACAAAAAAAACAATTCCATTAGCTTCAGTGGCAGCTTCATTCCTGGCAATTACTAGCAGTTAATGCACCATACTACATACTTACTATCAACTATTACCAAATATAAACTACAGCCACTTATAGAACAAAGTCTTGCAATACAACTGTGCAAACATTAAAATGTTCCAGATTGTCAACATTACAATAATCAACATCAAAGAAAACAACATTAAGGTTATCATCCCTACATGTTCTTGATTGTCCAAAAACACAACAATTTTTTAATGTCAATTAGGTTGCCCTTCAAGAAATAGCGGAATAAATTATGTGCGGCCTTCTCCATCCATATGATTTTAATAATAGTATTGTCCTTCATTTTTAAGCAGGTGATCAACAAGGCAGATCCTCTGGGCGACATTCAACTCTTCATGTCCTTCCAAATGCTTAAGCAACTTGGCAGTTTTCTCCATTTTAGACTCACCATCCAACACATGCTCTTGTTTGGAGAAGACTCTTTCCGCTCTAGTGCATACTGCATCCACATTGGAGAGTGTCTCCTGCTTTAGAGGCTAATCAGGGTTGACTATCCATCTTTGACCTCCTACACCTCCCG
Source organism: Pinguicula moranensis (assembly GCA_028565015.1). NCBI lineage: Eukaryota > Viridiplantae > Streptophyta > Magnoliopsida > Lamiales > Lentibulariaceae > Pinguicula > Pinguicula moranensis. The sequence goes on from JAOWBN010238841.1 coordinate 1,318, forward strand.
CAGCTTACGCTAGAAGCACCATCCACACTGGACTATGATTTCTCAGCAACAGGAGCGTCCTTTGGCTCTAATTCTTGAATGTCTTCTTCGCCAAATTTGTCAATGATTGCTTGCCACTCTGCTGGTGTCATGGGAGGTTCCTTCTCCGCCACTAGATGGTCCCTTGCACCTGATCCTGTTGCACGGTACTGGCCAAATAGCTCACACCACAACTCGTAGTAAGGAAAAGATTTTCCTCTTAGTGCTAGATACTTGTTGTTCACCTGCACAAAAGAGAAACAGAGACTGCATCTTCAGCAAAACCATAGTCACATTCATGTATAATTAGCATACTGTGTAGGGAAAACACATTACCTGTGTAAGCTCGTTCCACATATCTTCAGAGTCCATGATGATGGTGTTCATCCCTTGGTCAATAGCCACTCCAGTCAATTTTGAGAATTCATTGAGTAAACGATATTGCTTACCCCAGTTGTGCAACTTGTTCTCAACGTTCTTGGTTGTGACTATACTGCCTTCCACCAACAAACTCACCTTAGCAGTAGTCTTTTGATGAGTACCCTGCCTCAAGCCCTAGCCGACCTTCCATCCTTCAAGCGCTAACTCCTGCAAGGCAGTAAGCAGGGCTTTTTCTTCATCTGGAGTAAGGTACACCTTCTTGTTGTTGATTGGCTCAGGTTCTGGTTCAACTTTGATCTTCTTCCCGATAGCCTCATTCGTAGTTCCTGGACATTTGTAAGGGGCTGTGAGACTAGGTATAGTCTTGAGAGTTTTGAGATAGCTCATCAAACTGCTCAGAGGTCATGTTCTCTTGCTCATCACATTTGCTCGATGCATCCATACGTTTTCCATACATAGACGCAACATGAATCCAACAAAGCATTTACAGTTAGACAACTAGCATGAAGAAATTCACAAACAAATTAATAAAGTCACAACTAATGGAAACAAATTAATTGAAGTCACAACGAATGGAGAAATTAATAAACAAACTAATGAATGGAAAAAGTCACAACATCACAAGAATTGATCTTCGACATAAGGATTTAAGTCCACCAATTAGCCCCGGCTGAATGGTAGGTCTGCCAGAGATCATTAGCTAAAGTCTCCGTGAATTCATTCCATCCTGGGACAAATTCACAAACTGAATATGACTCTCTATATCATATGTCGCAATATTAGACTCTTCAAGTCCATAAAGGGGTTGTGATGCGGGATCTAATAAAGGAAACAGAGGTGTTACGTTGATGATAAAATTGTGAATCAAGCACAAGCTAGAATGATATCACATTGTGTGCTAATGTAATAGTATGTTGGGCTCCTTAGCAAAGCGAAGTGCTTCTTCCGAATACCGAAGGCCCTCCCTATAACATTTCAGGCTGCGGCGTGTCACATATTAAAGAGTTCTTTGTAATTTTGTGGTCTACGATTTGTACCACCCCATTCTTGAAGATGATACCTCGTCTGCTTGTACGGAGTTAGGAAACCTTGACCATTTGCGTATCCACTGTCACACATGTAATAAGTTCCTGTAGGGGCAAACAAGTCAAAATGGTAATTAGATGAAAAGACCATCAGTGTTCGATTTTTCAGATTCACTAACCATTTTGGACCTTCAATCCATTATTATGAGTGACTGCATCACGTAGCACGCGACCATCTACCATCTGCAGCTGAACCTTCCCAGCCAACCAACATGTAGACAAAATGCCCTTGAGAGTCATAAACTCCAAGAACATTTGTTGCCAAATAACCTTTCCTTGTCCGGTAACTTGGTTGATCTTCTACTTGAATATGAATTGGGATATATGTATCATCCAGTTCTCCTACGCATCCCTAATTACAGGATGAACATTGTGATAGAGCAACAATAAACTGTCACTAAAGAAACATAGGTTTTACTGTTACCTGAAAGTAGTTACATCTCTTATCAGCAGTTGTTTCATCAACTGCAATGGGTACTCGTAGTCTACTACGCAGCTTAAGCAAACCCGCGGTACTTAATCGAATGCTTGGCTGATGGTTTGGCCACTTAATTGGAAATTAGATTGCAAGTTTGCGTAGCAATATAGCAACCTTCTCAACTACGGACATGTAATGGTCATCTATCAAACCACAATCATCTCTCAAAATTTTTCACAGCTCTGTTAAAGTTGGATCGACATTCTCAGATTCTTGAAACATTATCTGTTAGTCTCTTGAGGGATTCGTTCTAGGAACGCCAATCTTTTAGAAATTTGGTTGAATATCAAGTATTTAGAGGGGCACTCCGATCACGCCTGCGCTTACGCGTATGCGATCGTGTGGCACTACTGGTTTCTTGTCCAGCTAGTGCAATGATAGTAGGCAACAATTCAACGAATACTCTTGAGCATGCCAAGATAGTCGTAACATCCATTGCTTGAAAATGCATGAGCAAACTATCTGGGTTGAATAAAACAACAATGATGAAATGCATGAGCAACTTCACCGGCTTGAAAATTGAAAAACCTTTTCTGATTTCGGGTAACAGGAGAATTGGATTTTCAAAGCAGCATAAATCATATGATGCAGAGCAATTTAAATGAGCAGCCACATACACACTGCTCAAAGCATTGCAAAGAATAGGATGACAGTGTAAAACGCAGCAATTCACAAAGAATCCACTAATGAAATTCACAAAAACTCAACAATTCATAGAGGCATTTTAAACAATGGTTTAATCTAATGGACACAAGAACACATGCTGAAGAATCGAATAACTGAAACCCTCATCAGTAAAACAAACATCAATGAAATCCTATACTACTGAATCCATCAAACAATGAAAGTTCAATAAGTACAAAATGTTATAAACATTGAAAACTAAATACGCGAGGTGAAGATTGAAGAATATCGGGTGTTCATGTGTCGCTGGAACTGAGATTATTTTGGGAGCACAGACGCCGGCTCGCCTGAAGGTTTCTGTCGTGGAGGAGTCGCGGAGAAATTTCGAGATGGTAAATGATTTAGGAAATCTGGGAATTAGGGTTAGGATAGTGTTATTTATACATGATAATGCAATAATTATTTTGAAAAGTAAGGGCAAAAAAGTAACTTCACAAGGCCGATTTAAGACTTGATGACGGAAACCTGCATCGAATTGGATTTAAAATTCTAGAGTTGTCACCACGTTGTCCCTGCACGAGACATTATCCTTCAGGCAACGAACAACGACTGTACGTGTACCGTACACGAGATAAAGTTGGATAACAGTGAGTTATCAGACATTATCTGTCCTATGACACGCTACCAAACGCACCCATGGTCGCAACTTCGTGGGACAACCAGGTGCAAGAGTGCTTTCTTTATGCTTGTGTTCTTTTTTACTTAATTAAATCAGGAAATACTGTCAACACTGTTCCAAAGGCATCTATATCACATGAGCAACCAGTAATATTAATGTCGTTATATAATCGTTTCGTAGTTGATTAGGTAGATTTGATTTGGCCTGTGTTATTTATTTTGTAATGTGGACAGGTGTTGTGTTAAACTTGAAAGGATGATGGGACAACTATTTTTTTCTGGAGGATGTGATAAGCAAGTTGAAATGTGGGCATTGTTGTCAGTAGTCATCCTGTTACGATGAACTCGCGTGGATCCCAGAAGTCCTCTTAGTTACTGGAAGCCTGCAAGCACTGAGGTGAACTTGTTACCTTTAAGAGCTTTTTGTGTGAAGTAGAGCATCATTAAATTTTATTTTTATGTTGGATATATATTCTCATCAGTTGACACTGTTGCAGTCATGATTATTCATTTAATTTGACATAAGAGTCATTATTAATAAAAAATTTAGTTTATGTTAATAATGGACTAAATCAAATAATTCTATTAAATTTTAGTGCTTCTCTTAGTGAAGTTGTTGTAAACCAATATATTATATGACACAATGTATATTGAATTACAACGGAAATAATCACTTTGTATAATTACAATGGTAAGGCTGCATACATTTTGATCCCCCAGACCCCAACTTGATTGGAAATATATTGGATATATTTTTGTTATGACATACCAAATTTCCTTCTACGTGTCAATTGCAAAACAAAACTTTTTTATTTCATAATAGCCCTAAGGCTTAAATACATACAACTTTCCATAATTGCACTTAGGTCCTTGATTTAGACTAAATACCAACACCCCTTAAGACGAGAGAAAGATATACATTAAGCTCATCTTATTACAAAGTTTGTCCAAATTTAGGAAACTAAGGCCCATAGTTAGACCATCAACAATTTGTTCTTTAGTGGCTACATGTCCTAGCTCTTATAGTGCACAGTTCAACTTCTCTTTGATGAAGAACCTATCAATTTTCACATGTTTGGTTCTATCATGCTGCATGGAGTAGTTGGCAATGCTGATTGCTGATTTGTTATCACACCATAACTTTATTTTAGGCTTTCTGGTTCATCTTGAGCTCCACAATCCCTAGGAAGTATTTCAGCAGTGCTAAGTCCTTTACCTAAAACTCCTTATCCAGTCTCATTTTTAGCTTCGCGATCTCATCTTCGCTATCATCAGTGATGATCATGTCATCCACATACACGACAAACATCGTGATATGACCTCCATCTTGTCTGAAAAATAGAGTAAGGTCGGCGTTGATCTGTTGGTACCCCATGCTAATCATAGCCTTCCTGAACCTGTCAAACCAAGCTCGAGGAACTTCTTGAGTCTACAAACCTTACCAGCCATCTGATCGATGCCAAAGCCCGAGGAAATCTCTATGTACACTTCCTCCAACAAGTCACCATGAATAAATGCATTCTTCACATCAAATTGGTATAACTTTCACCCTTTATTTGTTGCTATGAAAACCAGGGTCCTGACTATGCTCATCTTCACCATTGGTGTGGATGTCTCATAATCAATGTCATGGACCTGACTGTATCCCTTTGCCACCAACCGTGCCTTATAGCATTCAACTATGTCCTCCTGGTTCTACTTCACAGTAAAGACACACTTGCATCCAACTGCATTCTCGCCAAATGGTGGTGACATGAGCTTTTAGGTTGTGTTCTTCGCAAGAGCCTCAAGCTCCTCTGGCACCTCTTCACCTCGGATCTTCTTTAGCAACCAGTCAACACTTAGGAACAGAGACAATGTCCAAAGATGCAATGAACGCTCCATATTTGGGGAATATGTGTGAGTAAGAAACAGAATGAACAATATCATGGAGAAATCCATATAGGTCAGGTGGGACCCCTGCCTTGCTACGAGTAGTTTGCCTAATCGACTCGGGGTTGGAAGGAATAATATTTAGAGTTGGTCAAATTACCTAAACCCTAGTACTGAATATCGATCTGAATACCCGAATAAGCTCGGGTATTCAGTCATTCAAATTCGGGATCTGATGCCAAACACTGATCCCGAATAATTTCGATTGGGTATCTAATTTTCCCAATCGGTAATAGAAAAAAATCCGAATATCAATTATATTTTTTTAAAAAAATTATTTGCAAAATGAAGTCTTTTTAGAGTCATTTTTAATTAAAACGGCATCGTTTTAGAGTCATTTTAATTAAAATGACGTCATTTTAGAGTCATTTTATTTATTTTTTAATGTTTTATATTTTCATTTTTAAATAAAAAAAAATTGATTGGTTATTCGGTAAAATACCAAATTACCGAACCGATACTGAATACCGAATTGCCAAATTTGTTCAGTAATTCAGTATCAGTATCGGAATGATTTTTCGTTCCCGATCTTAATTGGTTCGGTATTTGATTTCAGGTATACCGATTGGTATTTTCGATAGACCACCCCTAAAATATCATTTGAAGAAATTGGTGGTTTATGGTAGATGCAGATGAGGATGCCCCCAAAGTCAAAAGCAGACAAGGACATTGGGCATGGAACAGGCGCAAGAGACTCAAGCAACTCTCTGGTCTCATCTCTCCTTTGTCACCGGGCATGAGGATGATGTCTCGTGTAGACTAACTGTGGCTCCCCCTGAGCCCGAATTTCCCTCTCACGATCCAACTCCTCATTAGTCTCCACCTCCACCATCGGTCCCACAGCCTGAGGCTCACTAACCTGACAAGGACAAGGAATGTCCCCTCATCACTACTACTCTCCTCTTCTCGCCGTATACCTCCAGGCGAATCCTCAAAAGGTGAGGATACCCCATGTAAGAAGTACACCTCATGCTCTTGAAATGTAATATTCATACTCAAAAATAATCTTCGCTTAGATGGGTTCCAACAAACATACCTATTATGAGTGGTTGAGTACCCCACAAATAAACTCTTAATGGCTCTCGGATCCAATTTCCCTACCCTCGACCTGTTATCCTGTACAAAACATATACAACCAAAGTACTCAAGGGTATAGTATCTCCTTTCATTTTATTCCAGATCTTAATAGAAGATTTCCGCTCCAAGATTCGGGAGGATATCTTGTTAATCAGAAAGGTAGTTGTCAGAACTGTTTGTCCCCACAAGTACTTTTGAACATTCATCGTGAACATCATGCTTCTAGTGACCTTAAGGAAGTTGCGATTCTTCCTCTCAGCTACCCCATTACGCTCTGGTGTGTATGGGCAAGTGGTTGGTGCTTAATCCCCTGTAATGATAGATACTCTATGAATGCCTTATTAGTGTACTATGTCCCATTATCTGATATCAAGCCCTTCACCATTGCACCATACTGAATCTATACTCCTTTGTGAAAATCTCTAAAACAATCAAACACATCACTCTTGTTTTTCATGAAATATAGCCAAGTAACACGAGATCAACAATCAGTGAATGAGACAAAATAACGAAAGTCATACATAAGAATGTATCAAATCAAAGACATGAGAACTTCTACTACCAAAGCTAACATAAGAGCTTATGGTGTGTTTTCCCAACTCATACGAATCACAAAACAGTTTGTCCTTATTAACTCGCTCAAATAAATGGGGATACAATTGACTAAAAATGGAGAAAGAGGGATGAACTAGACATCTATGGTAGAGTAACACTAAGTCCTCCACATTTCTCTTGTCTCCTTCAGAGCTCTCCACTTAAAATGAGAGAGCTAAGTCCATTCTCTTTCGATCCATTTACTACAAGCTACTACGCCATGTTCCAATCCCAAGTATTTTGCCCGTGCTCTTCTCCAGGAAGATCACATCGGGAATATCAAATAAAATAGTACAGTTTAGTTGGTGGATAATGACATTTATAGAAATATGGTTTATTGGAAATGAAGGAGCATGCAAGACTTTTGACAAAGTCAAAATGTTGATACACTGCACTGTACCCTTACCAACAACTGGCAGATCCGTACCATCGGCTATCTTAACACTTAACAGGACTATTAGGGAGTATAGGAACTGAACTCCTAAGTAGAACCCATAACGTATCTAGGAGCTCTAAATTTAATTATCCATTCAGAGGAGCCAAAAAGGGAAATGATGCTAGAACTAGTGAATCACACGTACCTTTGAGGGTTAAGGTCAGAGCAACATTACTTGAGAAATAAGATGAGGTGGGTGTATAAGCTTCTACCCCTGCATCTTTTAGTATCATCAAGTTGATTCGGTAGCCTCCTCGTCCACCACCTCTCATTCCTCCCAAACCACGACCCCTACCTCCAAACCGGCCTTTTCCTCTTGAATCTCTCTCTCTCGGGGTAACTTAGGATAGAACTGCATCAAGTGGCTTATTTCTCCGTACTAGAAGCAGCTGCGAGTCTCTCCCTCCCTGAGCATGAGTCATCCGAGAGATCGTAGTAGCCAAAGTTTTCGCACTTGGAACCATACTAGGCTCAGAGTGTAGCTTCATCTGACTCTCTTCCTGTATCATCGCAGCAATGACCTCATCTAATGATGGAGTAGTAAGCTGAGAGTAGGATTGATCTTCTCGGGCCAAAGATTGGGTTCAGATTCTTCAAAAAATTTATAGTCCTCTCTAGCTCACGGATCTTTCGTAGCTCGTACTTTGGGTCACTACAACTTCTCATAGGTAATAAATGATCCATCTTTGCCCACAATCTCCTGAAACAGATAGAATACTCCTGGATGGACATCTTTCCTTGTAATACAGCATCAATCGCTAGTTGAATCTGGAATACTCTCATCTGATTTTCAGACCCAAAGAGGGTCTTCTTCAGTCTTGCCCAAAATCACTCATCAATCTAAACCATCCACTGAAGAAGCAATCGAGGTGGTCATGGAATTGAGGAACCAGTTGTATAGTTGAGCATGTGTGGCGACATTCCAATCATCGTTCGGAGCCCTATCACTTCGTTTCTCATCTCAAGTAAAAAATCTCCCTGGTTTCCTCCCCATTAGAGTAGCCTCAATGCGATGCGACCAACTAAGGTATGTGACCTGTCCATCGAGCTTCAAATCTATGGGTGGAAGATCAAGCTTCACATGTGTCTGAGTAACAGCAGCAACAATGGTCGTAGGTGAAGGACTCATCCCCGGCATGATCTGATGTATGAATTTTAGAACCTCGAGATCAAGTTTCGCCAAAGCCTCCAATCTTTTACCCGCCACATCTTCATCATTTCCATCCATTTCTCACACACACTTACTCCATAGCTCAACAACCATCCTCAATGATCATAAACTCCAACATCCACTGCTCAACGATCACAAACTCCAATATTCATTCCTCAACAAATCACAATCAATCTTCAACACAACCGCCTAATTGGATACCCAAGTTTAGGCGATCAGCATCATCTCAACACCACAAACATCAATCAATATTCCACACAAATCATTCATTTTATTGCCCGAAGACATAAATACACATCAATCTGCGCAAACCAAGGAAAAATTTGAGATAACATATGCAAAAAACTGCACAAACCCAAGAATTTGTCAATTTTCTGGCAGCGACGCGTGGATGCTCACCGGGCGTGCAGCCAGTGGTGAGCGCCAGAGGTAGTGCCAAGTGATGTGCCAGCAGTCAGACATGTAGTGAACTGTGGAATCGTGAATTCCGATGGTTGCGCCGTTGTTAGGTCAGTGAGGGAATCGCTACCGATGAAGATTTTGGCAGAGGAGCAGTTGAGCAGCAGGTGACGGTTTAGCTGGTGTTATGGTTTGAGAAATCCTAATGCTCTTATACCAAATTGCAAAACAAAACTTGTTTATTTCAGGATAACCCCAGGGTTTAAATACATACAACTTTTCATAATTGCACATGTTCATAATTTAGAGTAAATACCAACAGTGTCAACAGACTACATCACATATGGATTCTTACTTTTGGATGATTTCTCCTTGGGGTTTATACTGTTCCAATTCTTACATTTTGATTACAGTCAGACATCCTCTTATAATTGTTAGAACAGCTGATAGAAACCTCGTAGGCTGTGTTTGGTAGCCGAACAGGAGTAATCCTATTTCGCGGGTTATTTGCAGGTTATCCCCTTTTGGCCTCCGTTTGGTAATACACTACTAGGATTAAGTATTACTCAACTCCGTTGTTTGGTAAGGATAGTTGGGAACGGCTGATTGGGCGGAATTAGGGTTAGAAGTATAAAAGCCAAAAAATCAAAAATCCTAATCACAATTCCCTCTCCCCGCAGTCGCATTTGAGAATCGAGACCCTTTTTCTCCCTTGAATCCGATGGAGAACACTGCGCCTCGCCGCCGTTTGGTCAGGCTATCGACCAGATTAGACCTCCACATGCGCGCCCACGAGTATAAGGTACTATTCCGCCATGGAAAATTCCCCAATCAAACATCCTTCGCCGCCTCTTCTTCTAGGGTACCGCCTCTCTGGTCGCGTCCTCGCTATGTGAAATGGCCAATGCGATTTTCTCTGCGGATGTATGAGCAGGCATACAAGGAGGGCCAGCGGTACCCGCATTTACACCACCATAGTCCCCCCAGAACTGATTGTGAAGATTGAGCGCGATGTAGGAGAAGACCCTGCAGATCCCATCATCGTCGAATGCGATGACACGGACAACGATGATGAGGCTTTTGAGGAGGCGATTGAGGAGGCACTCGAGGAAGAGCTCTTGCCTGTTGTCCCCGAGGAGGAGAATCCATCTTGCATCATATCTGTGACAGGGTCCACAGATTTCTTGTCCGAATACCTTACCTAGGGTTTAGGTTTGATTTTGCAAAGATTATTATGTTTTGGCTAGGTGCTATTAAGTTTGATTCATTGTTATTTTTGGTTTAGGGACAAGGGTTTAATGCTGACAAACTGATGTTACTTTTTGGATTACAGATTTTCAGGTCAATATGAAGGTTTAGATTTCAGAAAATGTGCCTTTCTGATTATTTCCGAATTGTGCATTGTATGATTACATATCTGAGTAGGCTATTTAGATTTCTACATTGTCTGAATGCATTTATGATTAGTTTTGGTTTCAGGGTATTTCCTTTGAGGTGAGTGATATGCGTACTTGTGTTGACTAAGGGTTAGTGATTAGGATTTTTGCTTCGGTTTCAGGGCATTTGCTCTGAGGTGAGTGATATGCGTACTTGGTGTTTGGGGCACCCTTGATTAGTTTTAGATTTGTGAAGTGTGCTGGTTGAATTTTGTTATTAGTTTTAGAGTTGTGAGTTGAGTTGGTTGCATTTCTGATGTAGTTTATAGTTGTGCTCATAGGGTTTCTGATATGATTTAGAGTTGTGTAAGTCAGATCGAAACTTGATGGATTCTCAACTCTCTTTACTGCATGAACTCACAGCTTTTGTATCTTCTGTTAATCCATGAGATTTACACATGGTGGAAAAAATTGTTGCCAAGCCAAAAGGGCCATCTATTTGAACAAAGGATTATGTTTATCTTTTCTGATTAGGTTTAGTTTTGTTAATTATGTTTGCGTATTTTGTTTAGGTTAGGTAATTAAGGTAAGGATCAATCTTTGATCCTTACATTT
>JAOWBN010238852.1:0-12180 GCA_028565015.1 Pinguicula moranensis
ATATTTCATGTGATTAAACAGATACCTCGTATCAATGATCTGTGAAACATGATCACGCATTAATCCACATGCTAGTCTATTTAGTCATCTAGTTGTTCCCTTGCTAATGACTTTTGCAACTAGGGACTGATTTAGGTTTAGATAAAATTATGGAGTTTCACAATTTGAGTCCTACCGACCCAAATTATCCCTAATATAAATATCTAAAACTCAAGGAACAAGATGATTTTAGTCATCCAATATATATAAAACTAACAAGAGCTCAATCCCCTAGGTCACATACCTAACAAAAGTTTCATGGCCAAGACGCATATGCCATCAATCTAAAGTCTTAGAAGAAAAACCACATTGACTAGAATCTGCCAGAACATAGAAAATGAGGGAACACGGGATTGCAATGAAGAGGATAACTCGGTATATGGGAGGTCGCCAAAGTAGTAGAGTCCCCCACGATCATACCCCCTCCCAAAAATCTTGTTTGTACGCAAGTCCTTTAAAAAATAAGAATGAGGCAAAAACACAGCCGCACTGTTATATTTGGAAGCAAGGCGGAAGATTACAATCAAATTTTGGGGCATAATAAATAGACGAGAGGGTAATATCTGTGGAAAATAGAACGGTGCCTGTATTTTTGATGGGGATAAACGACCCATCAGCAATACGAACCGATTCATTTATAGAGGCAAATGGAGAGGAAAAATGGACAACTCACCACTCATACGGTTATTGGCGACGGAGTCCAGAATTCAATCAGGATGGGTAGACTTACCATGAAAGGCAGTAGGAGTACCTGAAGTACCAACAACAGCCGTGGATCTTGAGTTAGAAGCAATAGACATCATTTCAAGTCGTGCCTGGATCTGAGCCATCTGGGACTCCATACGGGACTGAAACTAGCTAAAATCAGACGGAGGAGGTGCACTTTCAGCACCTACACTAACTCGAGGAGCCCCTTGGCCCCGGCCACCCCCACGACCCGTGCCACGGTTCCGTTCAAACTGCTGCCTCAATTATGGGTGAAGGACGAAGCAGCGATCAATAGTATGACTTGACTTCTGGAAATGCTAGCAGTATGGACGGGTGATCGTTGGCCGGACGACCCAGCAAAGGCCATGTGACCTGTCGAAATTGGGGTAGGGCACGAAGCAGGTGGAGGACGAATACCCTGCCTGCGTTCCTCACCTTCAACTATAGCAAATGCATCAAAAACTAATAGGTACAGTGACGATTGAAACATTTGACGAGAGCCTCACCACACTTGGTACATGAACAATCACTCGGGGGCTCATATTGGAGAGAGTCCTCCAAACACTTCTGTAAATAATCAAAGAAATCTATGACAGAAAGCCTCGAGAGTACTTGAGAGGCACGGTTGAGATCTTGATGTAATTTGAATATACGAGAATCATTCCATTAATGACCAACATCCATTTGAGAGCAGCCCATAGACCCGACACAGTTCGATGATACATACAAATATCGTAGATAGAAGGTTCCATAGAGTAGAATATCCATCCCAAAATAACAGAGTTATCAGCGAACCAATCCTCAAAAGCTTTCTTATCGGTTTCAGTCGGGGCAAGTTTTTCTTCTTCGAGCCAACTTTGCTTTCATTTACCACCGAGAAATAATTCCAGGTTACTGAACCACGCCTGAAAATTACATCCATTGAGCAAACACTCGTCACGTGCTAGGCATTGGTATGTGTGAGCGATAGATCTGTAGGAGGAGGATTTATAACTTCCTTAGTCATAATGTCCCGAATGTAAAGTACCCACGAGGGAAAGAGGAATCACACTAATCACCAAATAAAAAAGATGTCGGCAAGAGATAGCACGACAAATAAAAGGGATATCACAACATTTCTCCACAAATAAGATGAAAGCAACCGAACAAGGCTTAAAGAGACATAAGAAAATAGACCACAACTCTCACTTCAGGATTGGAGAGAAAACATGGTCAAATATTGCAGTCAAAAGAGAGCTGCAGAACATCAGGCAGCAGCAAAATAATGATGATGAAAAGTGGCGATGAACAGTACGGCTGCGGTGAATAATACGATGAGAAAATTAGGGTTAAGTAGGCACTGATACCAAATAGAACTTAGGAAGGAAAACCTTTTATTGTTATTGTTATCATGAAACTATAGAGTACGCATGTTTATATAGACCACTGCAAGGGTAAAATTAAAAAATAAACTAGGAGTAAGCCTAAACTAAAGAACTCTCTAGAGTATAGGCCAAAACCCATATTCCAATGTGCTCCGAAACCTGTGCAGATGAAAAGGTAAATTTTCCCAAACTACTTCATGTCCATAATAGCATACATTTAGACTAATATGTAGAAAAAATGTTCATCTTTTAGGTTGGGGGCAATATGGGTATTTTCGATAATAGTAAAACATTTTGCTCATCATTGTTGTTTCACATATCCAAGAATATCAAGAAAGATCTTTATGCACTGAAAGAGTACAGGGTATTTTAAGGTAATAAGTTCAAAACATTCCATCAGCTCACCTTTACTATTCTTGTAGGCCCCGTTTACTAGACAAAATTATGCAACATTATGATAGGATTAGATCGCAATTCTATGTTTACTATACACACACTTAACAAAGCGGGTTGGAGAATTCAATCCCATGACACACAATTTTTTTAAAAAATCATGGGATTGGACCCAAAAAATAATTCCCTCAAAAAGGAAGAATTGATTTCTACTTCCCTCTTTTACCCTTTCTCCCATCAACGCTCCACGTCGCTTCAATTCTACATGGTCCCAAAAATCTCCGTCGTCATATCCATCAATGAAAAGCTCCCAGACTCTGTTCTCTCCTACTTCGATTCATAGGACGAACTCCAGACCATCACCATTTCCGAATTGACTGCCAACAAGAAGATCATTCTCCTTGCCATGCCTGGGGCTTTTACCCCAACGTGCTCGCAGAAACATATCCCTGAATTCGTTGAAAAGCTATTGAGTTTAAGGCGAAAGGCATCAACGTCAATGCTTGTATTTTAGTGAACAATGCCTTTGTGATGAAGGCTTGTATTTTAGTGAACAATGCCTTTCCGCAGGTTTCACTTAATTTTCCGTGATTCGACGAGGGGTCCTCCATTAGGGCAGCTGCTAGGGGTCCAGATTGAAGACCGTGAAGCAATGCATTTATTCTTAGTGGAAGAGATAATCCAGGTGTATCGGTGCACGCTTGATTGAATCGCTGCAAGTATTCTCGCAGGGGTTCGTCGGGCCTCTTCTGGAAATTGGGTTTCAGGAGATGTACGGGAGCTCGATCTACTCTTTGTTGAGTGGCGAAGGCTTGCGAAAACTGTGTTGTTAATTCATGAAAACTCCAGATGGACTCTTCAGGAAGAGATAGAAACCAGTCTTGTGCGGCTCCGCTTAGGGTCAAGATAAATACTCGGCACGCAGCGGCTTCGGATATGGGTGTCATTTCCATATGAAGCGTGAAAGACTTTACGTGCTGTCGAGGATCTGTATCTCCGGAATATTTGGGGAGACGATCGAGTGTAAGCGGGGCCAGAGACACAACCTCTTGTTGTATACTTTTGCAAAAAGCCCTGCTCAGAATCACGGGAAGTTGAGCAGTAAGCGGTGTAGGCGGCACTGGGGGGCGTGGATTTCGGTGTCCTTGTTGGGCGAGCATATATCGCATTTCATTCTGCATCTCGTTCTTGAATTCGGTCATCAAACGAACGAGATCATCGCCGGTTACTGAGGAAGGGACAGTTGTAGCCGGGACCGCGGGTGGTGGCAGAATCCGGCTCCCAGAACCGTCCGGGTTCATCCCAAAGTTGTTGAGAAGATTTTCAGGCTGAGGATTATTTTTATCTTGCTCCATCGGAAAATAACAGGATTTTTGTAGCGTTTCCCACAGACGGCGCCAATCTGTTACGGTCGAATTTGTACTTGCTGGATTATCGATTCACCAAACAGCACATAATAGTAAAAAATAATAATTATACGGAGAATAATAATTCAGAAAAATAAAGGAATTTTGATATCCGGGGGGCGCTCGATGGGGCTATTTTTCACCCCGAACTAAAATTCAATTAAATTCCGGAACTATTATTGAAAAAGAAATACAGGAATAAAGAGTAATTCGAGAGAAAATTGTATCATATATTCTTTACAAGATCAGCAGTTTCTTTTCTGCCTAATTTTTCCTTTCTTTTCCTTTTTTCTCTATTTTTTCCTTTCTCTCTCTTTTTCCTCTCTCTTCCTCTCTCTTCCTTCTTCTTTCTTCCTTCCTTTTCTTCTCCCTTCTTCTCACGGATTCTCCTCCTTTTTATAGAAAAATTTTGGCCTAGGTGGCCTTCTCCCATTGGTTGATTAATGAGGAAGTAAATTTCTTCTTCTCTTCTTGGTTTGTCAGCTTCTGATTGGTCGGTTAATATGGAAGGCAATTTCTTCTTCCCTTCTCGGTTTTTCAACTTCTGATTGTTTAGGCCGGGATTGTTTTGATGGGATAATTTGGGCTATACCAGAGATCAAAAGAGTTTCAGTTATGTAATAATGAAAATAAACTTCCAATCTTGGAGCTCATACAAGTTTATTTCCATTTATAACTATTTGCAGCGTTTTGATATGCCTAAAATTGCATTTGGGCATTTCCCGGATATAGGTGCTTCCTATTTATTGTCAAGACTTTTGGGAATCTTTGGTGATTCATTTATTTTCCCAATTTGGTGTTCTCATTTTTGTTGTTCCACTTCATCTGCCATGTTTATATTCTATTAACGTCTTATTGGTAATAGAAATGGCCTCTTTGTATAATTACAATGGTAAGGCCGGGTACATCTGACCCTCCAGACCCCACCTTAGTTGGGAATATACTACATACGTTGGGATAACGGCTTGTTGGTATTTATATTCTAGTGTTGGGACATACTTGCAATATTAATAAGTATACTATATTTAAGACTCTGGGCTATTATTCAATAAAGAGATTTGTTATTCCCAAATTACAATTTGATATCAAAACCAAAGAAAAAGAAATACAGAAACCCTAATCTAGACACAACACGCTACCACCTCCTCCTGCCGCCTTTCCGTTGTCGTCGTCGCACCTCTGCCAACAAAAACCACCTCCTGTGTCCGTCTCTCTCATATCCCAACCGTTCCTGGCCATTTTTGGCCACCTACCGGCTACCACATCTTGACGTCGCTAACAGAGACAGTCGCCCACAGTGATTCCCGATTCATCCATTAGCGTCGTCCTTGGTTCCCATCACGGCTTGAATCATCTTGCTGAGAGCTATCCTAGGAAGTTTCACCTAGTGATGCTACAACTCTACCACTGGAATATCCAGAAAATATTGATGCAGAATCAGAATGTGAGCCAGTCACACCAGAGTCGGTGTTGAGGAGATCGATCCGGGTGTCTAAGGTTCCATAGAGGTATTCACCATCTCTGTATTATTTGTTGCTGACTAATAATGGAGAAACATAGTCTTTTGATGAGGCAGTGCAGGTGAAAGATTCGATTAAGTGGAAGAAAACCATGGATAATGAGTTCCTCTCACTTGAGAAAAATAAGACTTAGGAGCTATCTGAGTTACCTGCAGGGAAGAATATCGTGAGATACAAAGCTAGATTGGTGGTCAAAGAATTTACACAAAAGAAAGGTATTGATTATACCAAAATATTTTCTCCTATTGTGAAATTAACCAAAATCAAAATTCTGTTAAGTATTGTTGCAACAGATATTCTACACCTTGAGCCGATGGATGTAGAAACAACATTTTTACATGGGGATTTGGATGAAAAAATATATATATGCAGAAACCAGTAGTATATGAGGTTCGTCGTAAGAAACACATGGTGTGCAAAATCAATAGGAGTTTATATGGGTTGATGCAGGCTCCAAGACAGTGGTACAAGGAGTTTTATTCTTTTATGTACAGCAGTGGTTTTTACATAAATGAGAAGGATTCATGTTGTTATATCAAGAATTTTGTGATTCTACATGTGGATGATAAGTTGATTGGTGAGATCGACAATCTAAAAAGGAAACTATCGACAGTATTTAAGATGAAGGATTTGGGTGCAGCTAAGCAGATTTTGGGGATGCAAATTTCTAGAGTTCGTTCTGTTGTAACTCTAGATCCATCCCAAGAGCAGTATATTGAGAAGGTATTGTCCAGATTCAATGTTGATAAAGCTAATCCCAGGAATACGCCATTGGCTAATCATCTCAAGTTGTTGAAGGATCAATCCCCCAAATCACTTGAGAAGCATGAGGAAATGACAAGAGTGCCATATGCTTATGCAGTTGAAAGTCTTATGTATGTTATGGTTTGCACCAGACCTAATATAGCACATACAGTTGGAGCTGTGAATAGATATATACTAGATCCAGGAATCAAACATTGGAAAGTTGTGAAGTGACTTCTGAGATATTTGAAAGGAACAGTTAGTACTTCCCCTTGCTATGGGAATGGCAAGGTGGTACTCGATGGGTTTTATGATGCTGCTCTGAGTGGAGATGTAGACACGAGTAATAGTACATTTGGATATAGGGGTGGCCAAACGGTCCGGGTCGGGTATCGGTTATCGGGAAATCCCGATACCGAATTCCTGATACCCAAAATTTTTGGGTAATTGGAAATTCGGGACAGGTTTGGGTTTTGGGTAATCGGGAAAACGGGTATCGGGTATCGGGAAATCGAATAAAAAAAAATTATTTTTTTTTTACAAAGCATTTTTCGGGTATTTTCCGAACCCGTCCCGTCCCGATACCCGAATTCCCAATTTTTTTGGGTAATCGAGAAATTGGGACCAAATTTTCGGTCCCATTTCTTATCGGGACGGGAATTCCCGTCCTGATATCCCGTTTGGCCACCCCTATTTGGATACAATTACATTATTGATGAGATAACAGTTAGTTGGATATTTAAGCTTCAAAAGTGTATTTTTATGTCATTGAAAAACTAAATATGTTGCAATAAATGAAGCCAGTAACGAGATGATATGATTGACTGATTATTTGGAGGAGTTGGATAGGAAACCACATGAAAAGAATCTGTTCGCTGATAGTCAGAGTGTCATACAGTTGGTGAATAATTCAGTGTTCCATTTTTGCACCAAACACATTCAGAGAAGATATCACTTCACCTGCAGTCTAGTGGAAGAGAGTGAGATGTGTTTGAAGAAGATTGATGGAGCAAATAACCCAGCAGACATGTTGACTAAAGGTGTTGATGCTGAAAAATTCGAGTTATGCAAGTCCTTAGTTGGCCTTTTGCAGTGATATGGGAGATAATGCAGTTAGGGAATTGTCAAATACATTGGCATGAAGAGTAGAGTTGGTTGGGTGACTGATTAGTCTTCATGTGCAAGTTTGTCGATGTTGGAGTCCAAATCAGTTAATGGAGAAGGTGTTCATTAGTGGAAGGGCAGTTACGTCATTTGATTAGTCCCTGGAGGAATTCTAACTATATCAGAATTCATACCTATAAATACTTTCATCTTTCATTGTACTCTGTATTCGAATAATATTACAGTGAAATAAAGAACACTAACCACCGTAGAAGTAACTAATTTGGGTGAACCACGTAAATTTGTATTTTCGTTTCATTTTTACACCAGTCTTTGATCATATGCGTGCTGTTCGATCCTAACACAATCTATCTAGGGGTAACAATAGATAATCAATATAAGTGCAATAAACAAAACCTGATCCAAACTTTAACTCAAAAGTAAAGTAAACCCCAAATCAATCCATAGCATACGCAAAATACACAAAACACTCATATAAGTAATTTAGCTAATCATATCCAAAAGGAAAGTAATAGAGAGGTTCATTACAATCCTTGAAGAATATGTAGATAAAGAGTGAAGTTGCCTCCAAAGAAAGGATTTAGAATTTTAGGTCAAATGAGAGGTATATATATAAGTAGGGTTAAGTAAGGGTAAAATAGACATTTTAAATTTCTCCCTCCAAAATATTGTGCGCGACATAGCCAGGCGCCTGAAGCAGGTGCCCTAAAATTCTTAGCTCAGTCTCTAATGGTCTTAGGCGGGCACCTGCTCTGTTGATTGCTTCTCCTTGCTTTCTAAGCATTAGGTACAACTTCGAAAAAAAATTGGTACTTCTCCGGGACAAACCAGGGGACATGCAATACACTGTTGGAAAGCCCTCAAAGTCTTCTTTTCGAAGAATTTTGGATCACTGAGTTTGGACCTCTACGCTGAGAGATATATGCAATCTCTTGGAGCTACACATCTTAATTCTCACCTTTTTTTAGCCATTTTGAACTCATTTTCTCTTCTTTTTGAACACTTTTTGAACCAATCAACCCAGGGTACCTCAAGACAAACAAAGAGAAAATAAGTAAAATGAACACAAAAGACAGGAAAAATACTTAGCAAACAAAAGCTAGTCAAAAAGGACTCGATAAATTAGTGTAATACCAACTCTTCCTCCTCCTGTGACCAGAAGATCATCAACGTACACAGAAACTATAAGGAAAACCATGCCGTCCACCTTTAAGCGTACGAGGTGGTTCAGTATAACTTCTCAATGTGCCTTTAGTAAATAGCTGTCAATCTTGCTATACCAGACCCTGGAGCTTGTTTGAGTTTATAGACAGATTCCTCAAGTTTGTAAAGTTAGTTTTCATTATCGGATTTCATGAATCCTTCTGGATGCTATAAAAAGATTTATTCCATAAGTACTCCACTTAAACAGGCAGATTCTGCAGCAAGATGATGAATTTTCCAGTTTAATTTGGCAGAAAAAGCAATCAGCATCCTTATCGTATCCTGCATGGCAACAGGAGTATCAGTTTTGTGTATTCAACCCTTGGCTGTTATTCAAAGTAGCCTGTGACTAATAGTCTTGCCTTTTACTTGTTTGCAGAACCATGTCGTCGTTAGGCTTCATGAGGCTCCAAGTTTCATTTTTTTTTCTCCCTTTCGGAGTTTCTCTTGCATTTGTAATCGCCATTCACTTTATCTTGGGATGCAGATACATAACTAGTTTACTCTGGCAATGCAAACTCCACATCTAGATTTCTCTAACAGTTCTAAATTTTCTACGTTCATTTTCCTCCAAGCTATTGTTGGCTTCTCCTCCTGTACTTTCTTCATCACAAGTTATGCTTGCTGGTTCAGATTCTTCACTGCGCAGTTTTCCACAGCACTACCAACTCCAGTAGCTTACTCCATCAAGTGTTACTTCTCCGTCTACCAACAGCTTTTTCAGTTATCACGAGATGAATTCTGAAGTCTTTACTTTCACCCCTGTATCCCACAAATAGCTTCATTTAGGTTCTAATTATCTCTTTTGCTTCCTGAACATATACATGGCAGAAACTTCCGAATACTTTTGCATGTTCAACAGAGGTCTTCTTTTCATACCACACTAGTTGTTCACAACCTTTTTATCTTATGATGCCATGTTTTAGCTTCTGCAGCAACATTTTACATGGTTGTTGGGAAACTCGCCTAAAAAAATAAAACCATTCCGTTGCTTATTACAAGGAAGATGCAATGGCTGCTGGGATGCTCTATTTTAGTTTCAGTTTGAGCATGTCTGTTTCAAGTTCAACAGCATAAAAGGACAAGTTAAAACTTGAAAAAAGAAATTGGTTCAGCAGTGCTCTTGAAACAGTACAACCATTTAATTGGCTACAGCCTAGAACCAGTTTTAGAGAGTAAATGCCATGAGCCAATTTTCCACAACTTGATAGGAGAGAGTTTTAGCCAGCAGTAGTCAAAACTGGCACAAGAATCAGTACTAACACCCCATTTTCCATCACGATTCTTCTCCAAACCTGTCTTATGCGTCTGTGTGCAGGTTGGATGTGATTAACAAATGCTTCTCCCGAAGAACAGTTGAAGAGATTATAGCAGCCCTTGTAAGACTATGAAGCTGAACTTAACCTTCCGTATTTTAGCTTTTTTTTCTCAATGTTTTACAGTTGTTGGTATCCTTTTCTTGCTTTCGCATGTCCATGAGACAGAAGCTGATGACACGAAGGACAAAATGGGTCACTTGGACAATCCAGTCGATGAAAAAGGCATCACCTATGAGCCTTAAAATTTTCCTTAGATCCGTATGGATACCTAAGCATTTGAGACAGAAAATTGGTGCAAATTTCTCCTAAAGAGATCCTAATGTTGACTATGTTCAAGTATCATTTCCAGATTAGGCAAAGGAGGTTCCAGGGCATCGATAAATGCCTTGTCCGATATTTCAGAATGACTAACCATATGCTAATGGAGATCTTAGCAGGTAGTTCGTTGAAGTACTACACCCCTAACTCAAGCTTTTAACTCTGTGTAAGCGCAAGCTTAATGATGAATAATGGCTGTTTTGCTCAATCCAAAGGTGCCGAGAATTTCACATTTACGTCTGAACGTGAACTTGCATGGCTGAGAATTTCATTTCCTCATTCTGATGACTCTGCAGTGGAATCTTTCTGGTCGAACGATTCTTTTTCAAAGTAACCAAAGAATTGTGGGATGATCTGAAGTACCCTGCAAGACATGCTATTGCGAAGCTTTGATTTGCTTTCGCTCTCGCTTGTCTGTTCCCTTCAGAAGACATCGAACAAATAATCTCATAGCGAGCCCCCCCCTGTTCTAAGTATTTCAGAGGATAATAGATGCTTAGATATTTGTATTATCCAGGAACATATATTATGCTTCTGAGGTGCAACAGAATACAACTTTGTGTATAATCGCCAAATTTACATACAAAGAGGCAAAGAGGACTCCATCATGTGGGCCATATGGCCAAAATCAATAATCATTCGTACCTGTCCTGATGTAACCAATCCTAGTAACAAACATAGTTGATATTGAAGATGCTAACCATGTGGTAACCGCTGGTGTTGAAGATACTAACCATGGATAACCAACCAGGTAATTACCTTACCTGCATTTTCAGCAACAAGCCTTGCACTTTACTCGTTTCTGGAGCAATGGAGTAAACCAAAAGCAATCAGTTTGTTAATGGCAATGACCTTGAATCTCACAAGCCCTAAGAGAAGAAATAATCTTCTCGAATCAATGTGCTTGGACGGGTAATGAAACATAGAAAGAGCAACACGTTTCTATGATGTTGCCATGCTTTGGTTAGTTTCATTGCTTGTTTATTTTCTTCAAAAGCAATGGACAGGAAGTTGATTACCAAGCATTCTCCTCAGGTATGATTACCGAATGCGAAAACCCATCGAAGGAGAAAGATAGGTATACTATCGCATGCCTTTTACTTCTTATTGCATCCGGGTTTAATAAATTCCCGTAGATGGAAGAGGGTCGCGTAGCCTTCCTGTGCAGTACAGATTCAGTAACTTGGTTGCTGCTATGTGATAACTAGATGTTTCTGATTCCAAAAACAGATGAAAAGCTTTCAGCAGATCCTTGAGTTCTTCTTAACTAGCCGAGTTAGATCTTCTCTATTTTCTATACAGCCAGTAAAAGAAGAAACGGTATGGAAAATCATACGTCGTACGTTGTTGACAATGAAATCCTGCATCACATCCGAAAACCAGTTGCAGAGCTGCCTGAATTTGGTTTTGCGTTGCAAATTTACCTCCCTGCTATCAGCCAGTCAGGGCTTGTAAAATGTAATTCTGTGTTGAGCAAGATTGTGTCCTTTTCTTCTGAGATTTATTAGTTTACCAAGGGAACTGTAAATTCCTGCTTGAGTGAGAAATTGCATACCTAATTGAGATCATAGATGGCAAATCTTATCTGATTCAAGAGAAGCGAAGTCCTGTTAAGACCAGAGAACAGACCTTTGTCTAGCAAGATCCATCTTATTGAACAAAATGATGCGCCTCCACGAAGACTGCAACTTTCTCAATTGCAAATATTCGGACGACAATGGTATTTAGAAAGGAAAAGGATCCAATATAAAAATCCAAAGCCACTCAAGAAAATGAATACTTCGACCAGGCATTTCAACAAACACCTTTGAGTCCGTATCTAGAGTTCATCCATCTGTCAACAAAAGGTGTATGTGTATGTATTTGTATGTATGTACCCTGGCATCTCTGACTTGCGCGAGAAGCCGCCGCCATTTGGGAAGTGTACCACCCATTCAGACCCTCTGCATTAGCCACTGCCATCACTAAGGCCCTGTTTTGCGCAGACCCTCTTATGCTTATAATTGGATTATAAGAACTTTTTTTGAAAAAATGAAGAGTT
>JAOWBN010238874.1:0-12178 GCA_028565015.1 Pinguicula moranensis
ATGTCTCCGCTTGGCGAATGGGCCTCTGCATTGTAAGAAGCGGCTGCAGCAACTCCAAAGGAATCATAAGATCAGTAAGTAATCAGACGCATCAACAGCACAAAACTTTCATACAGAACTATCAATGTCAGAACAAGTGAAAAGGGTTTATCTTTTCGGCTTTTAAACATTAAATGAGAACTATAGTTAATGAAAAGCAAGCTGTTAATCAGGATACAGAACAAAACACAATCAGCTTATTCATAACTACATGAATTTCAGATTCCGGGATCATGGAATCTCCAACTTGGCAGTTCAGAACACCCTATCTTTTAATAAATATGAATAAAAAGGAGTTTCTCATGACAGAGAGCAGGAAATTGGAAATTAGGAATGTAAAGTTGATGATGTTGCTAGTGATTCCCCAACCACTGTCGAAAATCCTCACATCAGTAGATAAACAACAATCAGTAGGTTTACCAATTTTCTGGGCACTAACATCAGCAATATACCATGACCCTTGAACTCACAACATCCACCTATTTGTTCCCAAGAATTAAGCTTCTTTTATACGCATAATTCACAGCCAATCCCACTACCCAGTTTTCATCTTTAATTTTTATGAAAAGCGAACGATGAACAAATGAGCAACCTCGTCGTCTAACATCCATGATCAAATCTAACCTAAAAGGAATACTTGAAAAGTTCTCAAACAAAAGGTACTAACCAATTACGTCCAAGAACTTCCTCCGCGCGATACCCAGTAACCATTTCAAACACGGAATTGGCATAAATAATCGGATTGTCCGGCTCCAAAGCATCGGCAACAACAAACCCGCACGGCGCCGGTTGCAGAAGCGTGTCGACGGAGAACGGCAGCTGGCCTGGGCCGCTCTTCCTCAACAAAAAACCTAAACCGTCTCCAAACTCCTCCTCCACTTCATCATCGCCGCTTAGATCAGACTCCGAGTTGCTATCCCACTCCATCTGACCTTACCGATAAACAACACAGCTGTCTCCTTCAACCCATACCAGAATCGGAACAATCTAGGCACAAAGGCACCAAACAATTGGGATTCAAATGGGCTTCTAGGGTAAGAGAAAATTGGGTTTTCCAAATGAGTGGACGAGATGGTGGGTACGGTAGTTGGTTTTCGCAAGAGAAACAGCGGGGATAATCCACAGAGACGGGTCTCGTTCACCGCCTTCAGGAACAAAAACGGGTAATGAAAATATCTTGGAAAGTAAAAATAAAATCCAACTTGAGGTTTGGGAATTGGGATGGCACGAAAATGGAGAATTTATATGCTATTAATCGGATATTTTTTTTGATATTTTTGTGTAAATATCTTGCAAAGAGATCAAAATATTATTGTTTTAGATAAGTATATTTTTTATTTTTTTATCTGAAAATTTAATTCTTTATTAAGTTTACGGCTATTGATGCAAGAAAACAGTAACAACAAATTCAGCATTTATTTAAAACTAATAAACAAGCGAAGATTTCAGAGTCAATACAACATCTAACTTATTATAGGTGATCGCTCAAATCCAGGTGGAGACTTTTGAGTTCACCTGGATGGACCTAGTACTAAGACTAGGGCAAATGGTCATCGGGCCTCGGGATAATTCGAGGTCCGATTCCCGACAGAATTTCAGGATTTTGGATTGGGATCGGGACTGAGGTTTCAGTCTCGAAAAACATTTGGGTCGAGATCGAGTTTGGGAAGGTGAAAAAAATTGGGTCGGGATCGGGCTTTGGGAAAACCCGATCCCGATTCATAATAAAAAATT
Organism: Pinguicula moranensis; assembly: GCA_028565015.1. Classification (NCBI taxonomy): domain Eukaryota; kingdom Viridiplantae; phylum Streptophyta; class Magnoliopsida; order Lamiales; family Lentibulariaceae; genus Pinguicula; species Pinguicula moranensis. Next base: position 1,774 of record JAOWBN010238874.1, read on the forward strand.
AAAAAAAATTAAAAATTAAAAAAAATAATAATATTTCAGGTCTCATCTTTTCATTTTTTAGCATTCCCAAATGGAGAAGATAGTGTTATTGCGAGTTATTGATCCCTTCATGGTGATATCCGAGTCATTTGTAGATTTCCTATCAGAATTTATATGTTATGCAACATTTGAAGAATGTGCAGAGTGTTTCTTCTTGCGCTTTACAGAACCCACAGCCACATGCTTGTAGTTGCGGCATGAGTACATCTCGTGTGTAGAACTTGTCGAATGTGGTGATCCTTTCCTGCAGCATGTGCAAGACAAAAGCCTGCACACGCTTTGGAGAGTCGCTTCCCCATCTTGTGGCCATCACTCCATATTCCTAAAATCCATACAATGTGTTAATACAGAGCGAGCAGATCTTACCGTATAAATGTGTCGTTCTCTGTGTGGTCACCATCTCTAATTGTCCTTCTCGTCTGGATGGATCTAGCCACTTGCAATAAGAAATTTTATAATTGAAATTAGTAAAACTTCATAGCCAAAGAGAGGTATCCGCCAGTGGCAAAACCAAGCGAGCTACTCACTTTTGGGACAGACCTTTGTGGCCACTGTAATGTTATAGTCAGAGGCAATTAAATAAAGTCGATTGGAAACATCTATTGGACTAGAGGCAGGCAAACTGGCCGGGCCACATTGGCCCGATCCAGCACGCCCATAAAAAGGTAAACGGGGTAGGCCCACCCATTTTTAAATTAGTGGCGGTGAGTTTTGTGGGGAAAACGAGCGGGCCTCGCCAGCCCATTTTTTGGGCGGTGCAATCACAGGCTCAAGTTTTGGTCCGTCCACACGTTTTTATATATAAAAAAATAAAGAAATATGTTTAAAAAAAAATGTTATGTGGCCTAATGGTTAAGGTGAATGTTTATAGATTAGGAGGTTGGGGGTTCGAATCCCCTCTACAACCATTCATTTTCTTTTCAAACAAACATTTATAAAAATAATGATAAATAATAAAAAATTAAAAAAATGTGTGGGCCTAGTCCAGCCCATAATAAAACAGATCGTGTCAGTCCCACCCGTTTGCCTACCTCTATGCTGGACATCCCAAAACTCCCACATTGTATGCTAGAAGAATGTATTCTCCACATTACCTATTCGGCGCTGCATGTTGCTGCTGAACCAGTATGATGTGCACACGAATTTGCATTTTTCATAGCCATTTACCGAGCAAGGCAATGTTAAATAGCTTCAAATTCTTAATACCCAGACCCTTATTTTACTTTTTGAAATATGTTGTCCTATTTGATCCCGTGTATGTGTTTGGCTTCTTGGGAGGGTCCTTCCCACAAGAATTTGGACTGGATCCGCCTCAAGGTAGCGATCACTTCTTTTTGCCCTTTGAAGGTAGACATGAAATATCTTGCCAATCAAATAAGAGTAGACTTTATCAGTGATATTCGGCCCCCGAATGCGAGAGACATTTTTCCAACTCTTAATCTGCCTACGAAATTTGTCTATTACCGGCTCCAATGTCACGATTCTTCCAGGGTTCGCACCCAAAGGCAGACAAAGGTAGACTTTGTGGCAGCTTGGCTGTGAGACAATCGAGGCTATTCACATAGCCTACTTACTGGCTTGGAACGTTTATCCCCATAATGTTGCTTTTATAGAAATTTACTTTAAGGCCCGATGATAATTCAAAAGGCCTTATAATGTCTTTCATCACATGCACACTTTCTATGTTTTCGTGGCCAAATAGAAGGGTGTTATCAGCGTATTGTGGGTGAAACAGAGGTAGTTTGTCTTACCAATATGTAGGGGAATCCATCGGCCTAGTCTTGTTGCTCAGTCAATCATCAGGTGTAGGCCTTTGATTGCAATGATGAAGAGAAATAGGGATAAGGGGTCATCTTGTCTGAATTCTCTCTAAAGTGCAAAATCCCCCGATGGACTGCCATTAACAAGCACTGTACCGGTGGATATTGTCATACACTCCAAAATCCAGTTTCGCCACTTCTCACAGAATCCAAATTTTTCCAACATCCTAAATAAGTATCCCCAATCTGTCGAGTCAAAAGCTTTTTTAAAATTTACTTTTAGGAGTAAAGCTCTTCTCTATATGCGTTTTGACTCCTCGATAATTTCATTAGCTATGACAACCCCATCTAGTAGGGGGATTATTTTATTCATTACCAACCTTAATCGGTTTGCTAATATTTTATATGCAGAACCAACCAAGGAGATAGGTCCATAATGCTCAATTATCTCTAGATTGGATATTTTCGGTGATAGTACAATGTTGGTGTAGTTGATGGCTTTAATTAGCTTACTATTTCCGTGGAATTGTTAAATGAAAGCAATGATATTTTTCTTCATTGTTTACCAGTGATGCTTAACAAAGAAGAAATTTATGCCGTCGGGGCCTGGGCTCTTATTTGATGCGCAAGACCATAATGCCTTCCTGATCTCTTCCTCGGTGAATGGCATGGTAAGGAATGCATTGTCATTACCATCAATACAGTTCGGAACAAGAGTGATAATTGTATCCGGGCATAATATTCAGTAGCGAAGTGTCGCTTGATATGTTCTTGTATTCTTGCCTTCACCTCTGTCACTTCTTTAGTCCATCAACCGTTTATGTTTATTCCACGCAATTCATTCCACTGTCTCTGTTTTCTAATCCTAACATGATAGAATTTTGTATTACTTTCTCCGTCTTTGAGCCACACCGTTTTGGATTTCTGGAAGAGAATTTGATCCTCTCTTTGGATTAGTACTTGGAGCTCTTTTTTTTCCTTTATTTGTTGTTGTAGCTCCAATTCTAACAGGTTCCTGCTTTCCGCCATCTCTTCTCGTGTGGCTATTATTTGCTGCTTTTGCTCTATACTCCTGCCAAAGTGGCCAAAGACATCCTTGTTCCAACTTCAGAGCAATGACATCATATTCCTCAATTTCTCGTGCAACTTGTATCCACTCCAGTCACTCACTATATAATTATCCTAGGTTGTTTTCACAAGAGCTTCATTCCAACAGTTTAGAATATGAAACATGGTTAATCCCCACTCTACTTTCTCTTGCTTGAGCATTATCGGCCTGTGGTCTGAAGTCAGCCGTTCAAGTGCAATTTGGTAAAGATTCGGACATGTGACAACCATTCTAGAGAGAGAGAGAAACCTATCTAGTCTGATTGTAGATGTATACCACTTGCTTGACCAAGTGTATCGACGTCTTTGCATGGGATGTCCACAAGCTTTGTTTGTCTAACAAATTGGTAAAAATCTCTCATTTTGCTGTGGGAACTTGTTTGCTGAGGTTTGCGCTCATCAATATTCCTTACTTCATTGAAATCTTCGCATATACACCATAGACCATTTGGATCTCATTGAAGCATGTTGCTGATATCGGATCATAATTGTTTCTTTACTTGTTGTTCACACGGGGAGTAAATAATCACAATCGTGATTTTCCATTTCTTTGGACCCCATCTCCCCACCATAGCTAGCATTTTTTTTATGTCTCCCAGCTACTTTCCAACTGAAAGGTCTCTAGGTCCCAAACACAGAGTATTCCACCAGAGTTTCCTATTGCACTTTCTGCATACCAGTCGAATATGTTGGTTGGCCGGAGATCCTGACAATCGCGGGCTCATATTGAGTCAGACTTGGTTTCATGGATGCAGATTAGCTTAATTCTTTGCTTTCTAATCAATTCTTTCACATCTCGCCTTTTCCTTGGATCTCCCATTCCTCTCACATTATAATTTGTAATATTCATGGAAGTACTAACTTATCATTTGCCTCCTCGGCTTATTTTTTAATTTGCACAATATTACTATGATCATGAACTTCTAATTGTTCTATAATAGTGGTTATCTCAGATGTTGGAGCATTTGTTGTCATATCTAGTGCTTGTCCTAGTTCTAGAATCTTATTCTAATTATGTTGCATATTTAAACATGCTAGTTTTTTCAGAAAGAGAAGAGTTTAGGATTGTTTGGCTAACTTGTTTGCTCGCTTTACTTCCCGTTGGGTCAGTTATGCTTTCTCTAAAGTACTCACTATATCCTGATAAATCAAAAAGTCTTTTGGAGCTGGTCTCGCTGCATATCTGCATTTTTGGCAATCTAGAGATTTTTTCCTACTTTCTTAGGCAGATGGGTCTGTTGTTTTTCTCGGCCAGTAAATGGTTTAGATACATTATTGGGCCTCTTTCCAGGGAATAGCCTTCAGCAGCTGCCAGAAGTCCATTCTCCCTATCGGGCATGCTTTGTGGCCCACCAGTTGCTGAATTAACAGACACGACAAACATCTCTTCTCCTACCTGTCCAATTACCTCATGGGCTTCTCCCTTGTCAAGCAGGCCCACATCATTTTCTTCCCCCAAATCTCGCAAGCCAAAATCTAGGACAATTACTGAAGAATCTTGACCATGTGCCATCGTAAAAAAATTTACTTCCAGATTGAGTTACCATTGTTCCTTTCTCGAAACCAGGCGACAAATTCGACATAATATCGCTAGGCATGTCGATTCTGGGTCAGTTATGCTTTCTCTAAAGTACTCACTATGTCCTAATAAATCAAAAAGTCTTTTGGAGTTGGTCTCGCTGCATATCTGCATTTTTGGCAATCTAGAGATTTTTTCCTACTTTCTTAGGCAGATGGGTCTGTTTTTTTTCTCGGCCAGTAAATGGTTCAGATAAATTATTGGGCCTCTTTCCAGGTAATAGCCTTCAGCAGCTGCCAGAAGTCCATTCTCCCTATCGGGCATGCTTTGTGTCCCGCCAGTTGCTGAATTAATAGACACGACAAACATCTCTTCTCCTGCCTGTCCAATTACCTCATGGGCTTCTCCCTTGTCAAGCAGGCCCACATCATTTTCTTCCCTCAAATCTCGCAAGCCAAAATCTAGGACAATTACTGAAGAATCTTGACCATGTGCCATCGTAAAATTTTTGACTTCCAGATTGAGTTACCTCTCTTCCTTTCTCGAAACCAGGCGACAAATCCGACATAATATCGCTAGGCATGTCGATTCTGGCTACCTCGAACAACACTACAATAAAGGGGATGATGCTGAGCTCCAACGGTCCCAAACTATTCGTTGCACTGGATCCTTGCGCCCCCTCATCACGAGCTAGGGTAGCTGCCTGAGGTGGTTTGTTCGACGAGGCTTGCCCTGTAGTTCTCGAAGGTAGCACTAGAAACTCGTCCTTACTGAGTGGATGAAATTGTCTTGTCAATGATCCCTCCACCACCACCTTCTTTATTTGCTACTCCATGGGGATGGTCGATTGATCTCTGCTTGAACGAAGAGGTTGATGCTTTCATTACTGATTTCAATCTGAAGTGGTGTTTTTAGGTCTAGTGCTTTAGTGGGAAGACGATTCACTAGATAGGTCACTGTGGCAAGTGCAACAACCCAAAGGTAAGAAGCCGCACAAAACTCGAGGATAAGTGCCCATGTGATTTCTAAGAATAACTTATTTTTCCGTTCGGCAACTCCATTTTTTTGTGTGTTTTGTGGGCACGAGGTTTGATGAATTAGCCCTCGTTCCCGGAAAAAACGCATTCATAGTGGAGTTGACAAACTCCCCCGCATTGTCGGAGCGGAGGATGCGGATAGTCTTCTGAAACTAAGTTTGGATTAGGGAAAACTCAAAAATTTTAGGGGTGACCTAAGATTTGTGCTTAAGAAAGTAAATCCATGTCATCCGAGTGCAATCATCAATAAATAACACAAAATATTTAAAACCAGCACGACTAGCACTCGGGGCAGGTTCCCAAACATCCGAATGAATCAACACAAAAGGTTCAGAAAAATGAGTAGTACTCAACGGAAATGAATGTCTATGGTATTTAGCCAGAACACAAGTATCACAAACAAAATCCTTAGTTTTATGAAATAACTGAGGTAATAAAAGCTTGAGATACCCCACTGAAGGATGCCCCAATCGTCTGTGCCACAGCCAGAGGGCCCGATCACTTGTACTTTCTGTCAACAGAGCCTTTCCAGTTTGAATCACATCATCATCATTTTTGTTATCCAGCCCATGTGTAAAAAAGGCAGTATGTAGAGGGGGTGATTTTTGGGTTTTTTTGAGCTGAGGTGTGAGGTTTCGGAATTTGGATGAGTCTGTGGGTGTTTTCGGGATTTTCATATTGTTTGGGTGTGGTTTCGAGATTTGCAAATCATCTGGGGATGTATGTGGGATTTTTGGTAAGTTCGAGGTGTTTTGTGGTAATTTGGAACTGGGTCGGGGTAGTTTTAAGTTTTTCAGAAATATAGGGGCTATTTTCGGAATTGTCGAAAGTTCAGGGGCCACGGTCGAACTGCCAGAATCTTTCGGGGTGTGGTTTGGAGTTTTGACAATGTCAGGGGATGTATCTTCAGTATCTAAATATTTTCGGGGAGTATAAGCAATTAACGAATCATGAGGGTCTAAATTGCGAAGAATATTAAATGGATTTGAGGACGAAATCATGTTCTCGAATCCGGTACCTCTGTCATCCCGATTTAGGGTTTTTGGAACCAGAGCTCTGTTCGCCGTTTCGACTGCAATTGCCCCGACTCCAGGCGGCTGGTTGCCATGATTGGTTGCCTCTGTGCATCCTGCGGTGAAAGCCACCGTTCCCCCTTTCCTTTCCGTCGATTTGGGTCAAAGAACCAATCCGAAAATCCAATTTTCTTGAAGCACCTTTCGGTGCTATGTCCCTTCCGATCACAATTCGAACAATACAACTTGGTTTTGTCTTCCACCGACCGGGATGATGTCTTCTTAGTCTGATCCAGCCGGTTTTTTGCCACAAACCCCCTGCAACACCTTGTGATGTGGAGCCACTGTGCGAGGCAACCCGGGTTGTCATGAGGATCTCAACACGGGTTGCTTCTCGGCGGACCGCAGCATAGGCCGCTTCTACTAAAGGTAAAGGCTTCTCCTTGAGAATGTCTCGCCGGATTAGATCATACTCATCATTGATGCTCGATAAGAATTGGAATTATCTGTTCTCCTGCTTCAGGCGGTTGAAAATGGATATGTCAGATTCACACTTCATCGGATTTGGCTGGCGTCTATCGATGTCTTGCCAAATCCTTTGAAGTTTGCCGTAGAGTTCTTCTAGGGTGCCTGTTCCTTAATATTGTTTAGTGGCTTGTAGTGATAGATCATATATTTGGAGATCATTACTCCCGTTGTTGAATGTAGTGCTAAGTGCATCCCAGATCGATTTAGCCGTAGGATACTCAGCGTATTGGAACATCAAATCCGTGTCCATGGTATGGAGTAACCATGAGTTGATATTGAGATCTGCCTGTTCCCAGTGTGGGAACATGGGATCTTGAGTGGTTGGTGCTGGCAGTATCCTTGTTAAATGTGAGAGATGGCCCTTCCTCCGACAGCGACCCAAATAAGTCTAGACCACAACCCATAATTGGTGTGGTTGAGTTTGACCCCAACAGCAATCTGGCCGATGGGATTGAGTTGTTTCATCAATGTTTCGATCTGCAGGGAAACTTGATCAGTTTGTGTCAAGCCTCCAGTAGGCAATGGGTTGAGAAGCACCGTGTTTTCTTGTTGTTTCTCCCCATTGTTGGATTCTTGAAGCGACATGGTAGATGATGAAGCGTATCTTGGTTGCTTCAAAGATCAGCCATTCGCTCTGATACCATGATAGAGCGGAATATGTAGAAAGAGTATGAAAAAAACAAGATGAGAGAAATCAGTATTTTCTTCTTAATTCAACGTGTTGTTTTACATTTCTTTATAGCTGGAGTACCTCAACTAATTATGGGAAGGATTGTGGAATAAGGAAAGGATTGATTACATGTTTTCCTTAAATAACAAATCCCTCCCTAATTTATCTATGCTATCACTACGGACTTTCAGTAGTGAGTTTGACTTCTTAGGCTGCCAATGAGGTTCTCCGCATTTGAATCTGAGCAAGATTCGGTATCTGAATCACCTGGAGACAGGTCGCTGAGCTTTCTTTTACCATTTGGTATTGGTTTCAAGAGAGAAACATCCTCTTTGGAGGCCGGCCCTTTTGCCTGATTCGTGCAGACGGGAGAAGGGCTCCTGAGGGGATATTTTCACCATCTCATTTCCATCACCTGCATTTATGCAGGTATTGGAAATCACGATTACTTCAAACGTCCATTTCTTTAACACTGTCGGATACCTCGATGACATCTGTAACAGTACAAGGATTTGTGGCTGGAGCATGTACAATCAAAACCTGTGAGATTGTGAATCCTTTTACAACGCTCATGTTTCGTGCATGAGAAAAATTGACAATTAGGAATCAGTTATGTTGCATAAAATGTTGTACAAACATGCTTTCCTGTTCATATTCAGTTATCAGACAGAACCACGGTCAAGTTCTTGGAATATGCAGAACAGAACATATGAGGGAAAATGGCAAGCTTAGATGTACAGTTTTCCATAAGAGGTGACTAATTTTGAGACAGAAGGAAAATACAAGTCCAAAGTCGACATATATTCAAGAACAAGGTCCTAATCCAATCCCTTCATAATGAAATAATGACTATTTCTCCTTGGCCAGAAAAATAAGGAAACATGAAGAAAATTTACCAGAGAAGTACTTACAACAGTAACAAGATTCGCATCAACATCTTCAAACACTGATGATTCAATTAAGAAATTAATTGCAATTATACGTGAAGAAGTATGGTGTTTTATGTAGAACCTAGTGAGCTCTATGATAGGTGTATTATAAAAAATGAACTGCATTTAACTCTGTTTCTCTAAATATCCAACTTGAGATAGAATCCAAGTCTACTGGCTTATATACTGCATTTATCGACTCAAAGTAATACTGGAACACCACAATGTCACGTTTATCACAACTTCGATAAGCAATAGCTGAAAGGAAATAGCAAAACTCAATCAACAGTCCGACAAGTTATTGTACGATAATTGAAAACAGTTAGCCTTTGCATCCAATACCTGAAGCATGTGTCCCTTTACGACTATGGTATTTGACAGCTTTGTTGACTTCAGGACTATTGTTAGATTCTAAACCAGGTGAATCCTCAACATTTGTCGCAGCTTCTATCTTTGGCCCAGAAGTTTGAAAAACGGCGTTGCCTCCCGTAACCATGTTTTTTTTTGTTACTTCCATGCATAACGTTTACTACGAAGTCCTACTAACTTATTTGAATATATCAAAGAACTATAATTACGGCATATTTCAATAAAGGCTAATTCCTCATACACAAAAAATGACAAGGAATTACAAAAAATTCAAAACTCAAACTTTACAAAATGAAATTCGGTTTGCAGGATTGAGAGTATTGCAGAAGACATATGCGTTTAAATAAGGCACCGTTTGGTATCAGGTTTTTGGCAGGATAAGTCGACTTATCACCCACTTATTCCGAGTTATACAACGTTTGGTATCAAGTGGAGTTATCACGTCACGCGCCAGATAACTCCATTTTGTGTGATAAACGAGTGATCACTCGCGCAATTTTATTCGGCCGAAAAGGTGGGATTTGTTTCATCACCCATTTATCACTCGGTGGCGAATTACACAAATAACCCTCCTTGACACATTAATTACGATATTACATCCATATTTAATAAGTTTTTTCCTCTCATTTCACCTATTCCCGCCCGCGTGAAGAACCCTAGCCGGATCCCGTAGCTTTCTCTGCGCAATTTCACACTCCCAACTCATTCCCCTCATCGATTCTGGTAAGTTTCGTCAATATTTGAGTTGCCCGTTTCTTACTACCAGAGATTTTGGGGTGCTCGACCGTGTGGAATTTCAATTGGGAAATCCTTTGGGCGGGGTTTAGTTATCCCAAATTCCGTCTTCTTCTCGCCTTCTTTTTGTTCCTACATATTGTTTTGCGAAGATTTTACTGTTCTACGGCTTCGGGTTTTGCAATTTACTAGTATTTCCGTTGATTTAGGTTAGGGTTTAGGGTGTCCCTCTGTTTCCCGTCTCTTCTGGTAGGTGTTAGGGTCTGATTTGGTTAGTATTCCGGTGATTTAGGTTAGGGTTTAACTGTAGTTAGGTGCTCGAGCAGATTGGGTCTACTTTTCTGCAATGGTTGTGATATGCAGAATGTTCACTTGCTAATATGGTGTTCGTGGTCATGTTCATATACTGTTTCGTGTTCATATACTGTTTCGTGTTCATATGCTGTTCATATTCTGTTTTGTTCATGTTCACTTGCTACTTTAATCTGCAATGTACTGATTTTTGAATGTAGCAGCTTAATTGAAGGGATTCCTTACTTGAATGTAGCAGCTTCTCATCTCTCTATTTTTACAGCGCAGCTTCTCAGTTATTGCACTGTACTGATTTTTGGTTTGCAGGGACTTGCAAACGGATTTCAATTTTTATTTTGTTTGCTTTCAAAAATTGTATTACATTACTTGCCCTTACACTGCTCCAAT
>JAOWBN010238885.1:0-12178 GCA_028565015.1 Pinguicula moranensis
AATTTGTGTAGTTTCTGTTTTCATGCTCTCAATTTTCCCCTCAAACCTCTATGAGTCAATGTGTTGTTCTTGTTTCCCCAGGTTGTGAAGGATGTTGTTTTGACAATTAATCAGGCCATTGAGCCAGTGCATGAGGGTATGACAAAGATCCAAGAAACTTTCCATAAGATGAGTGTGTCTGGGGAAGGCAAAGAAGCGGCAGAGGTGAAGATTGAGGAACATGAGGAAAATATAAGTACAGAAGACAAAGTGTGAGTTATTCTCAAGAGTACTACTTGCTCTTGCTCTATGTTACATTACATCATTTTGGTTGAGAAAGGAAAAAGCAATGGTGACACAATTATTGTGTGCTTGTGGGCCAATCGTGTAAAAAAGTAGTCATTGTCCCAATGTACAATACAACACCTCTCTCATGATGGCCAAAATCGAGTCTTCTATTGAGCAGCCAATGAACCAAAAGCCAGAAAAGAAAACAGTGGCAAAAAGGAAATGAATTGTTTTTCGTTCGATTAACTTGAACCGTTTGGGTAAAATATAATGATTTTCAATCTTCTGATAGTCGAAGCAATTGTCCATGTTCGATATTTTGAAGCAAATAGGCCAGGGGTGGAACCTAAAGCACACTCGTGCTGTGCTGTACTGTGCGTCTTCTCCAAAACAAAACAAAACAAAAAAAGAGATTGATTTAATTCCTCAAAAATAATTATTGAATTTTAAACTATTTTAGTCTCATATCATTATTACATTCAATTATATTTATATTACATAGATATTTATATTATATTCATATATATCATTTTTATTAATAATTTATTAAAATCAATCATAAAATAAAATACAGTATTCCAATATTTTGAAATATCACAATATTATATCGGGTCGGTGTTGTTAATATTCTATCTTGTCTTAATCTCGATGATCCTTCGATTCAGTGTAACTTGTTTAATGTCTCAGCTAGAGGTAGACAAAAGTGCGGGCTAAATGGGTTAACAATTCGCAGGGCCATCCAGCCCATTTTATAACGGGCGGCATCGTGTTTTAAAACTTAAGCCCACCCGTTTAGTTGGAAGGCAGGCAGGCCCCAGGTTCAGTTTTTGAACCTCCAAGTTGGCCGTCGCCCATTTAGGGTTTTAATTTAATAGTTTGAAACTGTTTCAGACTTCAACTTCCTTTCTCTCTCCATGTCTGGCATCTACCGTCTTCAGACTTCACCTTCATTTCTTCGGTTCTTCCCGTCTCGCCGTCTCCGGTCTCCACGCCACTCCCCAAGTCCCGATGTAGTTTGCTCCGGTTCTGTAACGATCCTTCAAGGATTGTTACTGAGATTTGATACGAGAGATTGCGAACGAGAAGAAGAACACTCGAGGAGGAAGATCGAGTTTAAGGGAGAAAGTTCCAGAGAGAATAATAGAGACGTAGGAATTGATCGTACTTCATTCATAACTGACAAAAGACGCCTTCACTGAATACATATACTCGACCTAATGTAGTTAACCGTTCAAAAGCGAGTAAAAGTCTTAATAACGCCGAACAATGATTACATAACTAATAAAAATGTTAAAAGATAAACATTCGATTCTTCCTCTCTTCAACCACTCTCTTTCCCTCCAATAACAGCAACGACTTTCTTCTTCTTCTTCTTCCGGTTACCTCTTTTTGCTTTAGTCTGCCAATCCTTCAAATGTGTGAACTGTCCAAGATGTGGTAGAGCCATAACATTGCCTCCTTCTTTGGCCGAGCCTTGCCCCCAAGGCTCCAAGTTAGGAAAATACTTATGGATGAGGTTTGAATCCTCCCAAGTTGCTTGTTTCTCGTTGGATCCATGCCAGTGGATCAACCATTGTTCCACAGGTCCATGTTTACTTGGTTTCATTCTCCTGTCTAGCACTTGTTCAGGGTATATCAAATAACTTCCGTCAGCCTTCAAGACTGGAGGTTATCCTGCTAATAGTTCACGCCCCTTCAGCTTTTCTTTCAACAAAGACACATGGAAAACTAGATGGATTTTAGTCTCTCCGGGAAGGTCTAGTTTGTATGCTACTGTCCCTATTTTCTCCAGCACCTTGTAAGGTCCATAATAACGAGGAGACAGCTTCATGTTTAGTCTGAACTGCAATGAATTCTGCCTGTAGGGATATAGTTTCAAGTACACTTGGTCACCTACATCATACTACCTCTCCTCCCTTCTGTTATCAGCATTACTTTTCATTCGTTCCACTGCCGTTTTTAAATTCTCCTTCAGTAAGGCATGCACTTCCTCTTTCTACTGCAGAAATTCCTTAACAGTAGTGCCAGTAGCTAAAACAGACAGTGGCAATGGCACATGTTTAGCTTCATAACCATACAAAGCCTTCAAAGGAATCATCTTAATACTTGAGTGTTTGGTAGTATTATACCAAAATTCGGCTAAGGGCAGCCCTTTAGACCATGAATGAGGCTTATCAGAACACATACACCTAAGGTACGTTTCCAAACATCTGTTAACTCTTTCGATTTGTCCATCAGATTGAGGGTGGTATGCCGAGCTGAGTGCAAGCTTTACTCTTGATAGCTTCATCAATTCCCCCCAAAATTGGCTGGTGAATACCTTATCTATATCGGAAATGATATCTTGGGGCAAGCCATGCAACCTGTAGATTTCCTCCAAGTAAACTTTAGCCACGGATTCTGCCGAGTATGGATGTACCATGGATATGAAGTGGCTATATTACTAAATTTGTCCACCACTACAAAAATGAGTTGTTTGCCATCTGATTTTGGAAGGCCTTCAATGAAATCCATGCTAATACTCATCCATGGTGTAGATGGAATGCTGAGAGGTTGTAGAAGACCAGCATGTGTAGAAGTATCCGCTTTAGTCCCAGCACAAACTACACAGTCCTTAATCCATTCTTCTACTGCTATCCTCAACCCTGGCCAATAGAAGTAACTCCGGATCCTATTAAGTGTTGCTTGGATCCCTGAATGACCCCCTACAGGGGACTCATGGAGCATCAGTATGATGTTGCTCCTGATTCCAGTACCACTCCCTACACAAACTCTCCCATTTCTCCTCAATAGGCCCTTCTGCAAAGTGTACTCTGGATATTGTCCTGGGTCCATAGTCTTGGCTTATAATATGTTGATGAAATAAGGGTCACTAATATAGATACGAGCCACTTCCTCCACCCAATCAGACCTGCTTTCTGATATGCTGTAACATTCAGTGTTAATTTCTGGACCAAACCGAGATAATGCATCAGCAACTTTGTTGTCCACCCCTTTCTTATACTGCACGGAGTAGTCATAACTGAGTAGTTTGGTTGTCAGTTTTTGCTGAGTCATGGTGTGTAGCCTCTGTTCTAACAAATGCTTCAGTGCTTGTTGATCCGTTTTGATGATGAAGGGTCTTCATAGCAAGTAGCCATTCCACTTTTTTACTGCCAGTACAACTACCAACAATTCATTCTCATAAGTGGATAACCCCTTTTGTTTCATTCCCAAGGCTTTGCTAAAATAGGCTATGGGTCTACCCCCTTGAATGAGCACGACCCCTATGCCTTGATCACAAGCATCAGTCTCCACAATGAATTGAGCTTCAAAGTCAGGAAGCTTGAGTACGGGTGCCTCACACATAGCTTTCTTCAGAACCTTAAAGGCTTGATCAGCCTCTGCATCCCACAAAAATGAATCTTTCTTCAGTAAATTTGTGAATGGTTTGCTGATAGCCCCATAGCCTTTAATGAATTTCCTATAGTACCCAGTCAGCCCCAGGAAACCCCTTAGTGACTTCAAGCAGTTAGGTACCTTCCAGTCCGTCATGGCTACTATCTTGGATGGTAGTTGCTACACCAGCTTTGGATATCACATGTCCCAAGTAATCTATTGATCTCTGTCCGAAGGAACAATTGGATTCCTTGGCAAATAGTTGGTTACTCCTCATCACACTCAAAACTGCGTGGAGATGCTTCACATGATCCGGCCAGCTGCGACTGTATATCAATATATCATAAAAAAAAAAAAACAATACAAACTTGCGTATGAAAGACTCAAAAACCTGATTCATCAAGCTCTGGAAAGTGGCAGGAGCATTACACAGTCGCATTACTAAGAATTCGTACTGCCCTTGGTGTGTCACAAAGCTGGTAAGGTATCTGTCCTTGTCAACCATTAGTATTTGGAAATAGCCAGCTCATAGATCTAACTTGTTGAACTATACTGCACCATGTAGTTCATCTATCAGCTCGTCAATAACAGGAATGGGAAATTTACTCTTCATTGTAAGGCCATTCAAGTAGCGGTAGTCTATGCACATTCTCCATGCACCATCCTTCTTCTTCTCAAGTAGTACGGGTGAGGCAAATGGGTTGTGACTTCTTTGTATCAACCCTGACTCCAGCACCTCAGCAACTATCCTCTCATTTTCGTCCTTCTGGTAGTGGGCTGTTCTATACGGAACCTGCTTCTTGGGGACAACATCTGGCACTAAGGTAATAGTGTGCTCAACCTCTCTTTTAGGGGGAAGGTTGGTAGGATTCTTGAATATATCAGTGAACTGATACAACATTTTACTTAACTCTTCAGCTTCATTGCTATTGAGCCTACTTTTGATCATGTCAGCAGCCCTTAACTTCCCTTGTTCATCCTTATGCAATGTTGTAATTGACCACTCCTTAGTTTCTATGTTACAGAATTCACTATATATCAACCCCTCATCACCACTCACATCCTATGCACAAACTTTGCCAACAACAGTGGATGCTCCACTATTGATAATTTTCAACATTTTCCTGGCAGTTATCAACTTTAATTCTTGCTTGCCATTGTATGCTTGTATCTGAATGGTTTCTCCATCACTTTCTATGATTATTACCATATTTTCATAGTTGTACAACACCGAACCATAATTCCTAAGCCAGTCTCACCAAGTATCAGGTCATAGTGGAAAGGTTCTAGGTGAGCAAGAGAACTCCCTTCCTTGCATTTCACTGAGCTGCAGCTCCTAACCCCATCTAAAACCTCAACCATCATAGGTTGAGCGTACTCCAGTTAACACTTCATCCTGGCAACAAATTTTTGATCTATAAAGCAGTGTGAACTCCCCCATCAAACAACACCTGTATTGGTTCACCCTTGTATGATCCCAGAACACGGTAGGTGTTGACATTGCTATTACCGCATATAGCATTGATGGACAAATTACCCTCAGCAACAGCTCCCACCGTTTGCTCTTCTTCAAGGCAGAAAGAATAATCCTGGTTCTGATCTGCCCTTAACTCATTTTCACAAGGATCAGCTTGCATCAAAAACAATCTTGTGCACATTTATGGCCTGGTACGAAAGGAGCTCCACACTTGAAACATAATTTCTTCTCAAATCTTTCTTTCATCTCCACATCTGTAATGAACTTCCTCTTTTCGGTAGGTTGGTAAGGTTTACCCTTAGTAGTTATTGGAGCGTTGGTCTTGACAGTAGGTTTGTGGGACATTTTACAGATTGCTCCTGCCGTTATCGTATCCATTAAGTAGCTAACTGATATTTCCTACCGTTTGGCTGATGCAATGGCCTGCAATAAGGTAGATGGGTTATCAGCTCGGACTGCTGATCTGAGCTCAAACTTCAAGCTCCCTATGAACTTTTCCTTGTAAAACAACTCCCCAAACTTCGGGTATGCTGTGGAGACAAATGTAACAAGGGGATCGAATCTCCTCAACAATTCCTGAAGTGATTCTTGTGCTCCTTGTTTCATGCACATGAACTCTTCCAATAAATTATTAGGATCTTTCGTGTCAAACCTTATCAGAATAGCAGCTATGAATACTTCCCATTCCCTCGGTTTAGGCCTCCTCAAACTCCTGTACCACTCGTCAGCATCACCCTCAAAGTGCATCCTTGCAAACTCAACCCTCTCATATTCAAATATGCCATTATAAATGGAAAAGTAGGCCTCACAGCGCTCAATCCAGGACCTGGGATTCAACCCCGCGAATCTAGAAAAATCAATATAAGGCATTTGTGCCTTCCTCACACGGCCAATATCCTCATAGTCATAATCTTCAACATCAATGCCACGATTATCATTTAAGGGTGTCTGTCGATTAACAGGTGTTTGAGTGAAGTTAACACCCGACGTTCCTATGTTCTTATCAAGGGGTTCACCAAGGATGGACTTGCTTGCATTCTGTCTATGAAACATTTCTACAACAGAGCTCACTTGCTTCTCTATGCGTTGTTGGAACAATATCATCGTTTGCTCAGATATGGTGACTTGCGCTTTCAAATCATCGGTGTTATCCTTCATCCCATGAGAGATATTGTTCAATCTTTCCTTCAGTAGGTCCATCTCCTTCTCCAATGACTTTGCTCTGATTTTCGGACCTTGTCCAGTATCCAGATCTACTTGTGGCGATAGCCCTTCCGGCCTCTTGCCCAGCAGTACCTCCCTCTTGACCTTAGTCATCTCTTCGTTAGCTTCACTGAGTGTGGCCATTTCTATGGGATCAACCATTAGTCTAGGACGGTGATTTTTTTCTTTGCAATCTTGCGAAGAGTTGGTTGGATTTGAAATAACCTCGCTCTGATACCAGTTGCAACAATCCTTCAAGGATTGTTACTGAGATCTGATACGAGAGATTGCGAACGAGAAGAAGAACACTCGAGGAGAAAGATCCAGTTTAGGGGAGAAAGTTCCAGAGAGAATAATAGAGACGTAGGAATTGATCGTACTTCATTCATAACCGACAAAAGACGCCTCCACCGAATACATATACTCGACCTAATGTCGTTAACAGTTCAAAAGCGATTAAAAGTATTAATAACGCCGAACAATGATTACATAACTAATAAAAACGTTAAAAGATAAACATGCGATTCTTCCTCTCTTCAGCCACTCTCTTTCCCTCAAATAATAGCAACGACCTTCTTCTTCTTCCTGCTACCTCTTTTTGAATTAGTGTGCCAATCCTTCAAATGTGTGAATTGTCCAAGATGTGGAGAGCCATAACAGGTTCTTGCACAACACGGCAAATCAGGTTTTGTAAAGTTATCCCTTTTGTTCAATTAAATCCCATATTATTCGATTTTAGGGATTTTGTTTAGGGTCAATTTTGGGATTAAGTTTAGGATTCGAATTTTGGAGATTATGTTTAATGTTTAAGTTCCAATTTTGGGGATTAGTATTAGGATTCTGATTTTGGGTTTTAGGTGTAGGGTTCAATTTGGGGTTTTAGGTTTAGGGTTCAATTAAGTTTAGGGTTCGATTTAGAGGATAATGTTTACTGTTTAGGGTTCAATTTTGGGGGTTAGTTTTGTTTTAGGGTTCTAATTTAGGGTTTGTTGTTGACAACATCTGATTCAACCACTGTTAGCACATGGTTAGCAACTAAGAAGAAGAGCTCTTGATTGAGTGCAACATTGATGAGTTGATGACCCTCAGAAGAATTGTCTAGCCTGACTTCACGTGGAATTTCATTGTTTCTAGCATTAAATTGGTGCTACATCCATTAATCCCGTAAGATGAAAAGCTGTACTTCCTAATCTGGCTAGGTATTTGATTTACTTTTGCTAGAACATTTATACAGGTCTCCTGGATGCCCATTGATACCAGGCCTGATGTGGTAAATGGCTCAGATGATTTTGCATTAATTTTCTTCATAAAATTATGCCCTGCTACTCTGTTTTGTTATATTTGACTTTTGCAATTTTATGCATTGACTTATTTGAAAAAGAATTCTGAGCATACTACTATTGATATTTCCTCTTGGTAAATAAGATCACAAAATTTTAAAGATTTATTGGGTATCTCCGTTCCATTGCTCATGGTGATGTGCATCCAGGTTCAACCAGTCAACCAACACTACATTTCAATGTTGGTGGCACTGCATGACGTTACAATCCCAAGGTATGGCGGGAATCCTTGGTGCAGTTGACTGCTGTTTGTGACTTGCCTATCAACTTTAGAGAGCGTTATGCTTATGAGAAGCATATTAAAAAAAATCCTTCAACTTGTCCTTCCAAACAATTATTGCACGCACAATTCGGCGTGACATCAAAGATTATTTTGAGAAACGTGTTGCTTAAATGAAAATCGTGTTTGCTGCTTCAAAGTATTGTGTAGCCCTAATGTCTGATATATGGGATTCTAGAGTCCATCTAAATTATTGCAGCGTAGTGACACATTATATTGACTATAGCTAGAATTCATAGAAGCGAATCGTCGGTTTCAGACTGGTTGATAGGCACAATGGTGAGGTCATTGCAGAGAGAATTTTGAATGTACTCAAGGAATATGGACTTGTGGATCGCACAATCTCCATCACATTCGATAATGCATCTGCAAATGCAAAGGCTATGAGATCACTTGAGGGTCCACTGAGGTCATACAATGTTGACTTTCTTTCGCACCAGAGATGTGCATGTCATGTTATAAATTTGATAGTTCAAGTAGGTTTGAGTGCTCTAGAAGATTATGTTGGATAAGGGTGTCGAACAAATGCATCAATGCCTTCAAAGCTCAAAGTGTCTCCTTAGGTTACAAGACTCACATTTGGGATGCAGATTTGCCAATTAGATGGAACTAGGCATATATTATGTTGCAGAGATTGTCCGAGTACAAGATGTCCCTATCCCAGTATTTAATGAGTGCACAAATACAACTTTCCTCTCATCCCCTAACTGTTTTGACATTCTTAGAGTGGGACGTCATTGAGAAAATCGTCACATTCCTTGAGGTCTTCTATGAGGCCACAACTACTTTGTCAGGGAGTTATTTTACTACATTTCCTCTAGCCATACATAAGATGATATTAATGGCGAACAATCTTTATGAACATAAGTATGATGAACCCATAGGAGGTGCATTGCTCTCACTCCCTAAGATGTTTTAAGTTGTTATTTGATTGTTTTCATTCTTTGATCTTTGATGCATCTTTATTCTTTTCTTTGTAGGTGTCGTGCAAGTGATGAGGAATAAGTATTTGAAATATTGGGCTACCCTTTCTCTCTTATATTCATGGGCTTTCATTTTGTATCCTCGAGCCAAGATAACGATGTTTGAAAAAATAATTTTTAATATGCAAAGTTGGTTGGGATTAGAAGAGGATGACACTAATGTCGTAAAAAACTGTCGAAACCTCTTTGCTCGACTTGTATACCAAGTATGAGAGCAAATTTGGAGGTATGAAGGTTCGAGCACTACCATCTAGTGGGAAGAAATCATCGGCTTTGAAATTATTGAGTGGTCTTGGTTAATCATCGAGTTCGCATTTAGAGTCGGGTAATGTTATTCAGTATTTTTAGTTGAAGAACTATTTTCATACCAATTTGGAAATGACAGATGAACTCGATTGTGAGAACTTGAACCTCTTATGGTGGTGGCAAACACACAAGACCAAATATCCAGTTCTATCACATTTGGCAAAAGATGTCTATAGGATTTCAACTTCCACACTTTCATCTGAGTCTACTTTCAGTATGGCTGGAATAATTGTGGAAGAAATACGATCTAGCTTGACACTAGAGATTGTAGAAATGTTGACCATGATTAAGGATTGAGAGATCCAAGATGATAGAATTGAAAGTTTGGATCCATTTAAAGAATATTTTCTTGATGAAGACGTTGAAGAAGACGATCCTCCTGCTCCTCCTGCACTTCCTCATTGAAGGTTAATTATTCATTTTTAATTTATTTATATAATTAAATTTCAATTTATATTAATTGTTACTTACTTTTCAACCTCCATGTAATGAAGGATTAGATGCAACAAAATTTTGGGAGGTTAAGTATTCATCCACAATTTATTTATGTAACTAAATTTTAATTTATGTTATTTACTTATTTTTCAGTCTTCAGGTAATGAATTATTAGATGCAACAAGACTTTGGAAGGTTAAGTATTCATCCATAATTTATTTATATAACTAAGTTTCCATTTATGTAATTTTTACGGTACTTTTCAGGGATTAACAAGAAACTCTTGCAGTCCGCACGGATGTTGGTTGGAATTTGGATGAATCATCAAACAAAGCTTGATTTTGAACTTATATTACTCTTCTTAATAAATGATTTTATGTTGGTGGTTTAATTTTGATGTTCAAATTCCTCTTGTTGTTCGTTTGGTCATTTCAAATTTGGTTGTTGTATAGATTTTGGCTGCGAAAGAATGCATTTTTTGACTATTGATATGCATTGTGCTTGATACTAGATTTTGTGGTGTGTTTGGTAATCATGAATTGTTCATGATTTTGTTTTGTTGCTGAACAAATTTAATCCTCTATCCTTTTGGGCCTTGGCGATTGATGAAATGAATGAAGTCTTGATCCATTATTAATTGTGCATTCTTCTGCTTACATTATACTTTATCATTGTCCTATTTAACAGCTTCCGTATTTGTCCATTGGGTTGTCCTTTTTTGATGATCATCGTCTACCTCTAGTCTTGAACCATTTTAGTAATTTTGTGATCCACATGAAATTCGGGTCATGCTACGTTAACTTTGTGAATATTCTTGTGAACGGCCATTGTTAGGTTGCTTTGTCGAATCCTGGTTACACATTTAAGCAGGCTGTACTTTGATATTCGTTTGATGGTCACTATTCAATTTTGATTTTTGAAAGTTTTGTAGTTCATAAAAATATTCTTCAAGTTTTTATCTGAAGTTCTCGTAGAAGGAAGATAATGATCTGGAATTCCGTGTGGATGTTTCATTACATAAAATAGCTACCATGTCACAAGGCCAATTTTAGAAACGGTGCAAAATGGTGCAACGCAAAACGTTGCATGGTACAAAATTGTAATGCTCATTTTAGAAATGGGTTGGTTTTGCCTGGCCCGTTTCTAAAAAGGGTCAAAAAAAATAGGCGGTGCGTGCCATATAACAAGGCATGTTTACCCGTTACGGGCGGTGCGGGTATGCCAACCACTAGTACTCTCTTCAAGTTTTGTAGTTCATAAAAATATTCTTCAAGGTTGTATTTACTGTGTTTTGTTTTTATTCAACATTTTTTATTTTATTGAGGTCAATGCGTTATGTCTTCATTCATCATATGTTATTTAATCTTCAATTTCAAATTTTCTCTATTACGTTTCAAATAATCTCTTATTACTTTAAATGAATTCTAATTATTTTATTAAATTATAAATAGTAATATATAAATAGATAGATAGATTCGATAGTAATATATATATATATATAATAATAATAATAATATAGTATTATAGATATACTATTAATACGTAACAAAAACAAATAAATAGTATAATATACATATTAATGACTTGTGCAATCTAAGGCCCCGTTTACTAGTAATTCCGTCTTGAGAATTAATTGTGTATTACTACCAGAATTGCACACCAAATGATGAGATTGTGATGGAGGTAGAATTGGGCCAAAAAAATAATTAGGCGTTTACTAATCATAGCATCAAATGGGAATTAGACCATCCATTTTTAAAAAATTAAGAAAATTTCATTTTATCTCTACCTCAAATAAAAAAAGACTTAGTAAAACAATACTTCATGCAGACCTGTTCCTAGGATGTTTAAGATCTCATATTATCAGAAGTGAATCTTACAGGCCCTGTCAGACCAACAAAGTTGCTACGTAAAATGTTCTTAAGAAGGAGAGGCTCCCCATCAAAGATAACCATTTTCTCAAGGTGAAGTTTACTCCACTGTACAGAATGCAATCTGGGATCACTGGAAAATGAAACAGTCCCTCCCTGATTGAAGAATGAATCAATAGCCTGAGCAAGCAACCACGCGGTATCGTAATCGTATAGGCTATATATGCTCAACCCCAAAGAACCACCAGTTAGTTTGTTCCATCTTGCTGAAAAAGCACGCTTCCTCTCTGAATCAGGCATATGCTGACGCAGAACAAGGACCCCTTGCAAGTTATCTGTCATAGCATGTGATGAAAGAAGTGAAGCAGAATCAAGAGCAGACAGATGAAAGGCAATCCGTTGCAATCCAAGCATAGCCATCATTCATCATTACAAGGCGGCGAGCTACAGAGAAAACTGTAAATCCTACTGTAGGATAAGTATGCAAAACCAGAACACGAGACTCCATTTGTGCAATTTTGATAGGAACATCCATCAAGTCATCCTTGGTAAGATCTCCAAGAGGAATCGGAGCTTTATATGAAACGCGACAGCGCCTATCAGCAAGTGCGTCATCTAATGCAGCAAGTCCATTTCTC
>JAOWBN010238896.1:0-12178 GCA_028565015.1 Pinguicula moranensis
GGAGAGTATCTTATCCACATGGATTCGGAAGAACAATTTAGCTACATATAAAAAAAAAATATAATGTTATAATGTAATATCTTAGCATTAAGATTTTTTAGAGAGTAACTCATATTCACTTTATTCGTTAGCCAACACACGCGTACGTCTCCATGAACTCGAACTTATTTATGTCTCCATGAACTCGAACTCGAACTCGTTTAGGTGTACATTATGAGGTGCAAGACTACATATATATATATATAAAAAGCAAGTTTCAAAAAAGATTGCCTAATTCAACTTGATGTTGGGAATATACTATCACATACCGATTAAGAATAACAAATTATAGTTATATATAAATAAAAAATATTCACTTTATATTGTACGTCCCAACTCGTTTACTGTTGAATCGTGTCCAATCATTAACCTATTTATTGGTAGGGAGTCTATTAAAATAGTCTCAATAACAACAATAATATATTTGATGAAATGAAATTACTATGAGATGACCCCATAAGAGCATAACTTATAAAAATAGAAAAAAATGTCTAGTCAAAGACAGCGACAGATCAATTCAAGTTGCATAGCTGTTGCAGGAATTTCCACCTTTCACAAAAGCCCAAGCTTTTTGACTTTCACAAGGATTCTCAATACTTCAATCCAAAATATTATTATATTTTTTTGGGAGGGGTCTCTTCGGGATTTCACCCTTCCATTCCACCGCTACAACATTTACACGAGATCCCAAATTCTAACCAAGTCCTCCAACTATCCAGAAATTACAAAAAAGAGACAATTTCTTCTCTCACGACGACTCGAAGACCACGAGTTGCTGCGTCGGCGCACCGGCGCCGGCGTATTGGATATCTTCCATCGCCGTATCTTGCGTATTATGCCGGTGGTCCCCCTCGTAGGTTACAATCAGCATCGTCGGATCATCCGTCGCTCTTTCCACGTGCTTCCTCGCCGGACACATCTTCACCGCGCTGCACTTGTAGTAGCCACTGAGAGAATCGAAAGAAGAAATTGAATTCAGTAAAACACAGATCGAGGGTTTGTGAGAATTTTGCATCGAATACGGTAGGGTAATTACCGTGGGTACGGCGAGCCCTTGATCGGTTTTTGACCGTATTTTCTCCAGGAGTACTCGTCGGAAGGGATATCTGCAACTTTTGAACTGATCGCCGGAACTCGAATCGTTCGTTTTTCCTTTGATTTCCTGTGAAATTGAAATCTGGTCCCATCAGATCCCCAAAGATGGAAGTATAGAGATGCGTGCAGTCAAAGGTGAAAAAAACACGGCTCGAGATGCGTCGCTGTCGACTGACAAGCGTGCCTCGGCAGCGCACACAGAGTTTGATTTGTCATTTTTCAGGCTTTTTTTTGCTTTATCGATGATGGAGGAGCAAAGTCAGACAAGGGTTACCTCTTTTTGCAGTGACACCTGCTGGAGCCGGAGGTTTTGCCGGAGATGTTATCTGAATGGTCGTGCTCCCGGCACATTTTGCTGGAGAGCGGCGGCTTTCCGGTGGATATTGCAGGAGCAGGGGTCAGGAACATTGAAGTCGAACCTCCTTTCCCATTAGAGACACTTCCTTCGCCGGTGATTGATGAAACAAAAGTCGACGACGAAGTCCCAGAAGTCGACAAGCTGAAGCCCTCCTTGCTTATCACTTGAATCTCTTTGTTGAAACCAGCGCTCGGCTTCGTAAAGTCAAGAGTCAACGACTGGGCTGCCGGAGTTGAAGAGAGGGAGAATAGATTCAGAGGTTGAGGCCTGTAAACAGGAGAGACCGAATCTTGAGGCTGAGGATGGTTTTGAGCCGGAGCCGGAGCCGCCGCCGCCGGAGGCTGCGTCTGAACAGGTCCACGGCGGAAACGTGCGTGCCCGGTCCGATTCAGCATGGAAATCACCTTTCTGAACTTCGAAACGGTGTAATCAGTCATCTCTCTGCAGTCCAGGTGCTGATTCTGGTGAGAAACGGCTCGTATCAAATGCTCCATCGATTTCAATCCGGCGGAGGCAGCCTCTTGAATCGCCATCTGCTCGTTGATATTCGTGTAGCCGAGCAACTCCACGGCCATTTTCCGATGAAGTCAAGAAGGCAGAGATTCTGCAATTCTGTTTTCTTTTTGTTGTACTTTTTTTGACTGCAACTTCATGAAAGAGATGAAGAGGGAGGAGTATTATATTGAGGGTGAGGTGACCGGTCTAGCCGGTAACCGGGTACGAGTCAAAGTAAGGGGTTTTCATCCAACGGCTGTGATTGCGTGATTGATGATCAGTGGTGGGGGAAGCTAATATACTGGCCCTGGCCCTGCTTTCTGTTTGAAAGTGGGTGAGGAGGTGGGGCCTGGGTAGTGGAAAATCAGGGAATTACTATTGCCAGTCTGGTTCTTGTGGTTCCAGAGGTTGCGTACAGTTCACGAAGCACGTGGTGCAGTTCTACGTGGTGTGGAAACAAGTTTTTCTTCGTGGGGGTGGGGGTGGGGCGTGGGGGTGTATGAGAATTAATTAAAGTTTCTTTCGAGTATAAACTGTGGACTTTCGGAAACTGTGGAATCATTGAAGTCTTGTAAGAAATAAATAAATAAAATTCGAAATCGTTTTTAAATTTTTTATTAAACGAACAAAAAATGTACTCGAATGGTGTAGAATGATCCATCTGACTATAAAATTTAGCGCCTCTTGCAGCCTTTCTTAAAATTATAATTAAATTATAAGCATTTTTTTTTTAAAAATAACTCTTCATTTTTTCAAAAAAAATTATTATAATTCAATTATAAGTGTAAGAGGGTATGCGCAAAATACCTTTTTATATTGATAAAAATAGAGAAGTCAGAATGTGCACATTATTTTGTTCTTTGGGAATACGTTATCCAAATCCAAAAAATTCAGGATACGTGGCCGGGCTAACAATTATTCTGTCTTTTTTATAATTATGCGATTTTGTTTGAATTAAAAAGTGGACTATGTTGAT
Source organism: Pinguicula moranensis (assembly GCA_028565015.1). NCBI lineage: Eukaryota > Viridiplantae > Streptophyta > Magnoliopsida > Lamiales > Lentibulariaceae > Pinguicula > Pinguicula moranensis. The sequence goes on from JAOWBN010238896.1 coordinate 2,964, forward strand.
TGATACACAACTTCTAATGATATTTCGAATAATTTGTTAAATTTGGGTGATGTTTGATATTGTTGGATAAAATAAGGATAACCATGGATACATAATTTACTTTTGAATTGAATTATCAAAGTAATCCCCCACACCTATATATACTTCTTAATCCCAAATTCCTAGCGTTCCATCTTCTTCAACAAAATTTATACCGTGATGGTATATTTTCTCCCTCTGTTCTCCTGCCATTGATGAACCCAGTCGAAGTTGGCACCTTTACGTCCCACAAACACCTTCATTCACTATCCCTCGACCACATGCGAACAACATCGCCCCCCATCGCCAATCACACTCTCCAGGTGAGTAGGTGGTACACCGTCTTCAAAACATAGACACTCTTACTATACTAGACCAAAATCAGGGGATTGTGCCAACAACCCCATTTGGATGGATAATCAAAATAATTTTTGATTAGAGGATAGATAATCAAATTTTGATCGATTATCCATAGGTATGATGCCCTCCATGTGTTGAATTATCATATGTTATTACAAGGAAGATCAATAACAATCCTATTTATCATTATTTTATCGAATTCGTCATAATTAAATGAACCCTTTGAGATTAATTTCTAATAAGATCATAGCCATAAAAAGTCTATTGAAATTTATAACCAGTAAAATATTTCGATGAATAAGAATAATGCAAGATTCAAGTCATCAACGAATTAGAAAAGATCTGACCACATGGCTTGTCAAGAGATCAGGAGTTCGAATCCATACTGGCTAGGGTTTCCAACGCGTCAGGGGCAACGCTCCTGTGAATATCCATCTCTCCACTAGATTTTGACACGATCCATATATTGTGAGCGTTGTGCATAGAATCCCTGGAGAAAAGACAAATGCAAGTTGTGTGGTGCATCATACACTCATTGCAAATTGCATGTTGTAAAATCTTATATTATAATAATATTCAATTTAAATGCACGTACATAATTTATTAACAGAATGACCCTTTCCTGTGGAGTTCAATGGTATTTCCCATAACATTAGGGGTATAAATGCAATTACTACCAAATACGCGATGAAGCAAGAGAATCGCAATCGAGTTTGACAAAATTAAATAAACACATTAAATAATTGTTGTGATCAATAAAGAAAGGCTGACTAGAAACTTCAACTTGGACAAGTCACATGGGAGATAGTTGACCAACTTTTTTGCTTCACCTAGAAAAGCACGTATTCAATTCTCGGCCGTATGATCACCGGATGCTACATCAACGGTCACGATTGGCGCGGAGGGAGTTGACCAGCACCAAGTTTTGAGAGGACTATCGTTTTTTTTTTGTTTTTTTTTTTATAAGTAATAAAGATAACAGAGACCTAGACTACAGTATCGGGTATCCTTTGGGCCTAGGGGCCGCTGACTAATCCCCACAGATATCTTGTGGCAGATTGCGTCCAGCAGGATTAGAACCCTCGACCTAACTAGATAAGCCTTGTGTGTCGAGGGTATCAACCGCTGGGACAACCTGCGCCGGATTCGGAGGACTATCGTATCACCTGTTATGTGTCACCACGTGGGTTGCATGCAGTTAATGGCAATTAGTAGCACCATAAAAAAATATAAATTGAATTAAATGACCCAATCAACCATTTATTATCATTTTATTAATCACTTGAAGTTGATACGTGGCTTTAGTTTATTTGATTAAAATATTTGACCAAATAAAACTATTTTATAAACTCCAAAATATGACTGAAAAAAATAGTTTATTTTTTAGTTATTATAAAAAAAGAAACAATGAGTTGTCGCATAATATTTTTATTCCAATTTTACCAATTCTTCTTTTTTTATTAAAATAAATTCTGAAAATTTAAATATTTGTTCTAATTCAAAATCTATTGGATTATGACGAGACATCAATAGAGGATTGGCCTTTCACGAGTAGTTCCTTGTTCTTAGATTCGAGGCATCAAGAGTTTTGGATTTTAGGTTTCTAGGGTATCCTAACATTCTAGATTGATTTAACCTTTACGGTTTGTCCTGTTGGTCCAGAAAGTTCACATAACCTCTTTATATATGGGAGATTGTGAGTTCGACTCCACCAGGAACACGAAGTAAGGGCCAAACACCAATTTTATGACTGTGGCTTGCCGCCGTTTGCCCGATCTATCAGGAGAGTCGTACGGGTGGATCCCTGTGGACTAGTCGACAAATAGTCGAATTCCACTAGTCATCCAAAAATATTCTAGATTAATTCGATCATAGAATAATAATTATTTATGAGAAAAATGTATATATTTTATTTAATAAAATATTAATATAAAAATAAAACATAAAACATAAGATCAATGTTTTATATCATTTTATAAAAATAAGATACGTTAGCAAATAATTTGGCCAAACATATTTAATCAAATCAGTCACCTTATCAGCTATAAGACTTCACCTATAAGGCTTTATTGAGCATCAACTTAATTATAATTTATTTAATCAAAGTAAATATCTTTGACATAATAAGGCTAGTTCTTGTACATCTATCTTATATCTTATATCTTATAAGATAACTTAAAAAACAAGTTATTATATTAATTTTATTAAAAAAAATTATATTATCAATCATCTTATTATATCAATTTATCAAACAGTGCCTAAAATTAAACTACATGATCAATCAGATTAATAATTTTCAATCACATTATTAAACTAATTTATAAGATACGGCCAAAGATACCATGGACTTTTTTTTCTAATAAAAACAAAAATAGTCCACTCACGCGTGGCAAAATTGCTTCTACATATTTGATGACAATTGACAAAACATCGCAGCATCGGGGAAATGTCAAAAGGATTGAGGCACCACCTCAAATCAGCTACAAGAAGCTTCCAGAAAACTCGGTTTTTGAATCCAGTAAGCGAATTCGTGGGTATTTGAACGAGAAGTGCAACGCACGAATTTACTGGGCATAAACTGCGCACTAATTGGTAAAATGATTATTTTATCTCTGTGTTAAATAAGGACGCTGTATTTAACACGAGGGCAAAATGATCATTTTGTCCGTTCGTGCGCAGTTCGTGCGCAGTAAATTCGTGCGCTATAGCATTTTCCTATTTGAACACACTATCCAGGAAAAAAAATTAAAAGGGTTAAATTTTTGAGTTACATTGAAAAAACATTTAATAGTAAAAACAAATTTTAGGAATGATAATATTTTTTATTATGATTTTAATACTTATTTTTTATTATGATTTAGGAGCTATATTTATCAAATATATATATAAAAAATCTTCATAAAAAATATAAAAATATAAAATTATTTAATTATTAAGTATACCACTTAATTCATTTCATTCATCATAATTATTTTTATTTTGCTGAAATTAGAAAAACTTTCTTATTTCCTAATTTTATTTTTATTTTTATTTTTTGAATTAAGAAAAAATATATATTTTTTGGGGGTAGGGAGTGGGATGGGGGGGCCTCCCTCCGCCATTGACGGGGAGTTGCATTTGTCAATGATGAAGATAAATTGACGAATTGTCTCATAAATATCGAAAATGATATAGCGCACGAAGGATTCGCGCACAAACGCACGAATAGAGGGCAAAATGATCATTTTGCCCTATTGTTAAACACAGTACCCCTATTTAACACATGTACAAAATGATCATTTTACCCCTATTCTTGCGATTCGTGCGCGAATCCTTCGTGCGCTATATCATTTCTCCATAAAATATCCAATGAAGCTAAGAAAGAATTGAATGATGGTTGCTTTGCTTGACTGGACCAAGTGCATTGACCCGGCGGCTTGTTATTCGTGTTTCTTCAAAGATTTCAACAGGATTTTGGTCTGATGGTTGGACGGTCAAAACTTTTGCTTTACACAGGTGAGGCAAGAATTGGGAGTGACCATAGACGGATGGGGGGGGGTGCTCAAATTCATGCTGGTATATGGAAATGATCATTTGGACTTGGAAATTTTGAGATAGAAACGAGATTGTTAACGTCGCTTTCAAAGTTTTTTGGTCCGGAAAACTTGAATTATAGGGATTTGGAAAATTTTGAGATTTGAAAACCTCTCAAATCTCGAAATTTTTGGAATTTCGGATGAGAACTGAAATGTCCGAACTGCTACCAAATTTTTTTGATAGGAATGAGCTATTATCAAACCAAAATTCTGAATGACCATCCTACAAGTATCGTCGGCATTATAGTATCGGTACTAGTATTGATTATGCCACAAAACCGACAAATTCTTACTTTTCTTTTGCAAGTTTAATAGTGGTATCGGAATTACCGCTCACATTATATTCTTAAAATTGTATAAAAAAGATAAATTATTGGGCGCTAGAATTTAGAGTTTAGGGTTTAGACTCTATTGAAATAGTGATAATGTAACTTAAATTTTGATTATATGATTTCACTCTTTTTTTTATAGTTAATTGTGCCGCTGCCCCAAATGCAGGCAATTTGTGTCCTGCACCCTTGACGTTTGCGACCCTGGACTCAGGTGGCCGAATTTCGGACGCACCCCCCTTGGTACACACTCCCTATATGATTTCACTCATCATCAGATCTAGAAGATTTTTGTAATATAATATTGTATAGTGTCATTAACAAAAGAGATTTGACTCCCCAATCTTGTAATTATAAGGATCCCACTATTAGGATGCTATACGCTTGGTGACATCTATTCTAAAAGTGGATTAATTAGTGTCATGAGATTGTAATTACCTAACTTTTGACCTCTCGTTCTTCACTATTTTTGGAAGACTTTTTCAAATGAAGTTTCGTTGACTTCGATTTAGTAATAATAATGGAGGAAAAGCAAACAGAGACAATGGTGTTTAACAGAAAAAATGTGTTCATATAGGCTGTTAAGTCGGACCAAATTAATCTACAAAATTTGTTTTAGGGCATAGAAAAAGGGTTGTGGGGGCAATGTCCCCTTTCCCTCACTTTAGGGTTTTAGATATGCATAATTTTTCATTTTTTTTACCCAACCGCAAAACTCTTTTTTTTTTTAAATTTTTTTATTTTAGGGTTTAGGACTTAAATTCGTGGCTCCGCCGCTACAAGCCTCGGAAAATAGTTAATCTTAATACATACCCCTTAAACTTAATGTTAAAGATATAACCTCTGCTTGAGGACCCGAATGAGCATGTCACATGCCCACGCACCTCACGCGTCGTATCGGATATCGACTATTGTCGTGCCACACTACTTAGTAAACTTGGCAAGCACACAGCTCGAGAAATCTCGTTCCTCAAGCTGCTAAAAAATGGGCCCGTATTATGTTTTCTATAATTTGTCTAAATGGGGTAAAGCCCAAATCTAAATTTACAAGTAAACCTGGATCACTGAAGGATAGATGACCTTATAGGCCCAACCCAACTGTGATTTTATAATCTTGGCCATTTGACCATTTTAATTTGAAACATTTACCTATGTAAAAAAGATAGAACCTCTAGAGTCTTTTTTGCAAGAAGATTTGTTCAAATCCAATAATACAACTCAAGAAATAAACATAGGTAAGTTAAAAAAACAAGCTATGATTTTAGCTTCGAGGGGGCGAGACACACATTATTGGGACAAATTACAAATCAAAGAAAGCGAGAAAATAGAGCTTACACTATAATTTTTTAAGATAGCGTGCGATATCCCTCGATCCGCCCTTGAGTGAAAGACACAATAATCCTATAATTCACACTAAATTCCCATTAACCACGTTCCTGTACCTGGATCTAAGACTCGAAACAAATTCTTCAATGTTCTTATCCGAGCTTCCCCCTTCATCAACTGCAGCCCTAGCCAATTCCTTCCATTTAGCTGCATTTCTCCTCATCTCTTCTCCCTTCTCCCCATCCATCACTTCATTTATACATCTCGCAATCGTCTCCCGATCCACGAGCCCGTCCGGTCCGACCGGTGTCCGGTTCCCGTTCTTCCAAACATCTGCCACATACTTTGCATTCGTACACTGATCAGTCCACTGTGGAAACCCTACCAATGGCACACCAAGACACAATGACTCCAACGTTGAGTTCCACCCACAATGCGTAACAAAACAAGAGATTGCATCGTGAGCCAAAACATCTAACTGAGGGGACCAAGAAACGATTAAACCCTTGTCGGAGATTGTATCTGAGAAATCTGTGGGGAGTTTGCTTAGTTCTGATGATCGAACAACCCACAAGAAATGCTTGTTGCTTAGCTTTAATCCCCATGCTATTTCTTCCATTTGAGCTTCTTTGAGTTTTGCTAGGCTTCCGAATGAAACGTAGACAACTGATTTGGGTTCTTGTTGGTCAAGCCAATCCATGCAGGCGGCTGCATTGGGTTTGAAGGGGCTCAGACCGTATTCTTTGTCGTCGGGAAGACGGCGGTCGGAAAACATGGATGGTACGGCGGGACCGATTGCCTTCACAGGCATGTATCGGGACATATAATTGATGACCTGCGAAGAATTTAGGGTTATGTTATAAAGATAAGTTGAATGTGTGATAATTTCATGAAAAGCTAAGTAATGAAGTGATTTTATCATATAACCATATTTTCTTATATGTTGTTTTTATGTTTATGGCTCTGAATTGGGCTAATAAGGTGATATATTTTGTAATAAAGTGTATGAACTAACTTACTTTTTGCAATTAACTTTTTAGGTAAAATGTAGGTGTTTAGGAAATAGTTTTATTTGATTAAAAAGTTTTATTTGGTCAAACTATATTATTTGGATAAAATTATATGATGATATGATGTTAAACCAAGGGCGAAGCTATGATTTTTTTTTTTTGGCTATTTTTTGGTGGTGTATAAAAACCATTTTAAAAGTGAAATAATTTTTTGGTAGAGGAATGATGTATTTTTTGGGATGGAAAAATGAGAGTTATAAAATAATTTACCTATTCAACATTTATGAATTTTACAACTAAAACAATAATAAAAAAATAAAATTTAAATTATTTAATATACTATAAAATTAACTTTTAATAAAATTATTTATAATGTATATAATTCTATTATAAAAAATATTTAAATTTATATAATAATTTTTTTTAGACAAAATAAGACCTAACCCCCTCTCCTTTCGCCCTTGTGTTAAACAGAGCCTGTGCATAAATGAGAACTAGTAGTGGGATCATTTGCATGAAAGGTGATTCTTGTGAAATCAGCTATATTGCTAGTCTGCCGATGTTCTACTTTTAACTATTCAAAGCTGAGCAAGTGTATAAGACAATGCATGAGTCTTTTTTTTTTGGGTAATGGACGTATCCGTGACTCGATTGATCACCCGACTAATCCTCCGGATACTACGCGACTGCACAGCATACAACACCAGTTAGTTGCGGGTACGGGTTCGAAATTGCGAACCGACCCGAGTGCGTGGTCCCAATGTTTGATTTGCAGTAGGGCTCGAACACTGGACCTCTAGGCATGCTGAGTGTCCAACACTGGGACAACCCTTGGGGTTACTATGCATGAGTCTTATCTGCATTCTTGTGGAAACAACAAGCTAATGCACAACATCCTATTCACTTGATACCTTGGCAAGATCAGTGCAGCAAGGTGAATGATGGAGGCTTGGTATTCAGAGACATAAGGCTAATGAATAAGGCATTGCTATGCAAATGGCTATGGCGCTTGAGGGACAACACGGAGAGTTTATGGAGTGTAATCATCAAGACTAAATATTACAAGCTCCGTGACCATTTAAGTGACTGGAAACTCATTTCCATACAGGATGCTTTCTCTAACATGTAGAGTGATATTTGGAATTTTTCAAAGATGATTGGTTCAATACACGAGTATTACTCACTGTTTCAAATGAGGTATAAAACAATGTTTTGGAACTATGACTGGTAGGAGAGGGTTGCTTATCAGTAAAATTTGCTTATCAGTAAAATTTGCTAGCTTATACAAGTTGAGTACACAAAAATATCATACACTGGCTGAGGTACTCAATGAGGAACAACAAATATTACAATATATTGAAATACTGGACATTCTACGAGGTGGGGGTTTTAAGAAAATAGTCTCTTTATCTCTTCGGAAATAAGAGTATGATTGGATATATTTGGTTTGTTTCGGTTTGATTTTTTTGAAAAAATGGACATCAAGTCTCAGTTTCTTGACCATATGAGACAGTTGAGAGGTAAGATGGGAGAAGAGGTATGAAAAGCTATCTAGTAAGCTGTGATCTGGACATTATGGAATGAGAGAAATGCGATTCGATCTTGAGACCACAGCAGCTCAGACACTAGAATGGATGAAGTTGTTAACTTGGCATTGGATCAGAGATAGAAACCTAAACCTCAAAGGCACCACTACTACAGACTGGTTCACATTTCCACAACTTTGCTGTGTTATTCTTTTCTGAAGTTGCTGGTTGATGTTTTAATTCATAGCACAAAAGCCACACAACAGTTACTCTATTGATCTAAATCAGTTCCAAGAGCAGCAGATGTTATGCTGCATCTCTCTGTTTGTTTTGTTTGCACGTTTTTAGCCAGTTGGCTTTTATGTAGAAAAATAGGCTGGATAACGGTAAACGGTTACCGCTAAGATAACAGATGGAGGTAATGGATCGTTACAGTTACCTCCATCCGCTACTCCCCTACTTTAAAAAAGCCCCTAAATCGCTGTTGTTACCATTATTTTAATGAATTCTAAAACACTAATGATTACCATTACCATTTCCGCCACTACCCACTACCGGATACAGATAGGGGCCAGGGGGCCTTGACCACTCCTGGCCCTGGCCCATCCACTGGTGGCCCAAACCCCTTCCTGCGAAAAGAAAAAAAAAATCTATTTGGCGCCTCATAATTTTTTTTTTAGCCCCTCCTATAATTTTGATCTGGATCCGCCACTGCCACTATCGTCTTTAGCGGTAACAGTAATGATAACGAATTTCTACTTGTTCCGCTAATCGTTATCCACCCAAAATTTACCTACCAAAAATATAAAATTAAAATCTAGTTGAGTAATTTTTTTTTACCTCTTCCTCCAATTCGTAGAAAGTGTTGACAAAAATCCACGAAGCCTCCTCTAGAGTCCTGTACTGATCCGTCATAATCTCAAAAACGTCCGGATAGGATCCCGGAACAGACAGGAAAGACGGCAAATCTTCGGGCCGCAGCGGCGGCAGCCCTGGAACGGAGATCTCCGCCGCATCCGTGAGTGGAACCTTGAGTTCACCCTTGTAAATACAATAGTAGATATGGTCAAC
>JAOWBN010238907.1:0-12177 GCA_028565015.1 Pinguicula moranensis
CAGGTGAGTGTTCCGTCTTTTGCCTCTGTTTTCAATGAATATGCACTGAAAAGTCAGTATGACACCAGCATTTACCTTCAGGTGATTTGACAGCATCAATTGTGCCAGGTTTTTATGCTGTCTATCTAAATAAGAATCCAACACCCACATGTGCTTGTTTGTTTTCCCCTTCTTGTGAGTGTTGGTGGCCATGAATCATCTTCCTTGAAAATTTATTTCCTTTTAAAATGCATAGAAAGGTTTAGCGGAGTCTGAGTTTACTGAAAAATGGAAATTGGTACTTTATTTGTTATAGTCATAAGCTGTACCAAATATTTTGTTCTGAACTCATGGAACTTTACTTGTTAGATCCTATTTCGAGCCAAACTATATTCAACTATCACCATGAAGCAAGTAACTGGTTCAAGTTTCCATTAATTTTATGGAGATGTAATAAATCACATACCCATACACTTTTGTCTTAGATTTTCTTTTGCAGAGGCTAGCAGTGTATGACATTCCGTTCATTGTTTAATTCTGTATTTGAACTTGCAGAATCTATTTCTGTATGGTTATGGTGCAATATTCAACTTACTTGGAATACTTGGATCTGCCATAATTAAAGGTATTTCTATAAGAAATATTTCTCCTCCACCAGCAATGCAACTATTTGGAAGGAATGGCCTGTTTACCAGAATTTGATAACATAATCTTGAAGCATTTTAACTATTGTCTTATCTAATTCTAGTTACTAGTCTATAATTTGCACACTGTTTGCTTAAGGATGAAATTATTATAATTTTTCAGGTCCTAGCAGCTTTAATATGTTGGAAGGACTTTCAAGAGCTACGGTACTTTTAATTTGTAACAATGCTGCACAGGGGATCCTGTCTTCCTTTTTTTTCAAATATGCAGGTAACATCATTTTTTTAGCTGTGATATTACATTATTTTTCCTTTACACTGGATTAGTAGCATAGACTGCGAGGTTTTGTAAAGTACCTTATCAACAATTGGATGGCACAACTGTTCTACAGTTGGTAATTCAGTTAAATACTTATTAGAAGATTTTCTCTTTTAATAGATACAATTTTGAAGAAGTACTCATCGACCGTTGCCACAATATTTACTGGCATAGCATCTGCAGCTTTATTTGGCCATACTTTGACCGTAAACTTCTTGCTTGGGATTTCAGTCGTTTTTATCTCAATGCATCAGGTACTATAAGTGAGAGATCTTTCTCGGTCTGTTAGATATATGGATATGGTGTGGTGGTGCTTAACTACCATCTTTTCCATCCTGCAGTTCTTTTCTCCTCTTTCAAAAGCCAAAGATGACCAGCAAACTACACTGCTTGAGAGAATTGATTCCAAGGATAGGTAATTGATTTCCCTAATGAATCTAAGCACACAACTGAAATATGATAATGTTCCATTGTTTTTGCTTATTATTGTAAAAGTTTGAACGCATGTTTTGATAGTCTAGAATCTTCCTATTATGCAGTTGCTTTTAGAGTTCGAATCCGGGCTATCTCTAGAGTTGTCAAAAGTTTTAAGAAGTAGTCAGGATTGATTTTGGCCCATAAAAGCCTCACTGGCTTGTGAGTCATTTTGCTTTGTGATTTCAGAATCCTAGTGCCCCAATAACAAGGCATATACCAAATTCATGAACTTGGGTTTGAGCAAATTGTTATAAACTGTGAACAACGCTTGGTTTATATCTGACAGTGACGTTTATGACCTAGTCTCGTCAAGTTGACTTCTGAATTTCTTGGGACTACAGAATATTCTAAATCTCTGATTCCTTATTTTTATGCTGAGGGAAGACCTTGTGCGATCTTTTGTAGAAACAAATTTGTCGTTTCATGTGCTTTCAATCACGATCTTTATTCTTTCAGTTATGCATATATGACGAATTTCGACTAATCAGCTAGGCAATTTTTGGATGTATTTGTGTGCAAGCCGATGCGAGCAAAAGATCTTTGTTCTCTTATTCTTGTTTTTTGAGTTTATGATGTTGGGATTTACTGATGGGAAAAAGAACAGCAGTGGTTAAACTTTTCCTTATGCAGTCAAACTACTGGAAAATACATAAATATTTTTGTAGTAGTTCTGGCATGTGTAGGTATAGATTCACTGATGGCTACTTCGAATATACCCATTATAGTACTTCAAATTTGTTTGATCCTCCGGTTCTAGAAACCTTCCATCATCTGTTACTTTTTCCTGTTGTTTCTTATTCAAATGATTTACTGAGGTGTCTCCTGATGTAAAAGCTTCGAGTTTCTGTCCAGTCCTTTTAATATCATGTCCTTAAATCTATTAATGACATGCATATCCTCCTTCTACCTTTACATCGTTCCAGGTCAAGGGACTCATCCTTCATAAATATGGCTGCCGGAGCAAATGAAGAGGTAAGACCTGTTCACCTCCAATTGATGATACAACGTGATAAGGTACCTTATATTTTGAGTGCACGGTTCCCTTATTTTATTTTTTCTTTCTCCAGGCTAGTCATCGGATTGGCCCTGAAGATAGACAGCCTCTCCTTCCCAAATAAAGTAAGTCGCCAAAATTTTAAACTTTAAGTGCCTTTTCATCAGTATTTTTTGCATGCAAACTGTGCATTTGGATATGGTGGGCATCTACCTGAAGGCGTGGAGTATGCTAGGTCCAGCTGTCATCTAATCCAAAGGTAGTTGAGGGTGCTTGAATTGCTGGAGCTAAAAAGGTTCAAAACTGGAATGAAACTCAAATCAGCGCTTATATTAAGCAAAGTTATTTTTTGTGCTGCTGTGGTTCAAAATATACAAAGTGTCATCTGTGTTCTGGTTAATTAACAAAGTTATTTTATGAAAGGAATGCTTCCTCGTGTTTACTAATGATCAGATGCCGCATTTTAAAATTTCCGTATATTTTTTATTATAAAATATGAGGCAAACAATGATACCTCTTTGGTTTTTTTTTCTCTCTGTTTTAGTTCCCGATCATGTAAAATTGACAATGATTTCTGAGTCGCCGGAGCTGGTGCTTTCAGCCAACTCCTGCAAGGGCTAGTCTGTGGTAAAAATGGTGCTGTTTATGCACGTGCTGATGTGCTGTAATGTGCTTGAGCAATGAAGCTGAAACTTATTTTTAGCAACGTGCCATTTGTGTTGAAAGCACCACGCATGCATTTTAAATTTGCCTGCACATCTTGGCATTTACCATGCTTGAACTTGAAACCAATCCTGCACTCAGTACACAGCACCATTTCACCTTATAACTCTACTTTGCGGCATTAGGGATATTTTATTCCAATTAGGTCATGGGTACGAACCCTGATACTGCTATTTCTCCATCCTTTGAGATCATAGATTCCAGAATCCCTTATCTACGCCCTTTGCCTTTGTCATTATAGTTTCATCGATGTCTCGCAGGTTAGGTACAGTTTTTGTCTCAACACTGAGGAGGTAAACAACAACAGACAGAGCACCGGTTATTAGGAACAATAAACTGGTATTACAAGAATATGAGTTTGAACAACTATAGTAAGTTCCATTTTGTCCATTTGACACATTGATTTATTCCTTGGAGGAGATTGAAATCAGAATGTTTTGACTTTGGACTTGACGGAGTGATGTTCAAGGGGGAATCCGTCTTCCACCCTGCTCTTACCAATCCAGACACATGGTATTGTATAAACAGATCAGAGTCCCTGCTTATATATACATGCATATATATATATATATATGTATATATTTACTCCAATATGTTTTTAATGAAAACCACGTTTTGATTTGGATTCCTTTAATCTTTCGATATTGGTTTTGGTTCTGATTTTCTTTTTTTAGCAATCATGGATTCGCTTTTCTGTTCTAGTAAAATAGATATAAATGATTGATTGTCCTTTTCCAGACATGCATAGTTTACCATCATGCGGACATATATGGAAAAAAAAAACTCTACTAATTATATATGGTTTTAATCTGTTCGCAAGCTATATTAATCCTATGTGAACAACCTACCTCGCAAATATAAGATGCTGGCATGATATTGATATCCTGGAAAACTTATGAAAATCTTAACAAAAAAAAATTGAAATTGAAAAACTAAGTCATGCCCAGACACAGTACCTCATCTATATTCTCCTTTCTCTTAATACTAAAGTTAATCACAATCTATCCAATATATTCTCAAATAAATTGGGATATTATGGTCAAATGTACGCTCTTAATACTAATAGTTAATCACAATTTATCCAATATATTCTCAAATAAATTGGGATATTGTGGTCAAATGTACGCAATTTTACCCTTGAAATTATACAAAAGGTTTTTCCGTTACGACCAATATTCATTGCGTCATTTAGGGCTGCTTATTCGATATTACCGATCGGTGATCGGTAATACCGAACCGAACCAAATTTTTTCGATATTAGAAAAATGGAACCGAAATCGAATAAAAATACCAAAATACCAAAAAAAAATTGGTATTTCCGAATACCGAATTATTATTATTATTATTTATTTATTATTTTTTATTTTTTTATTTTTTTTAAATTTGGCCTATTTTAACAAATACTGATCGATATTACCGAAGAAGCACTTAATACCGAATATCGAATAAGTATTAAACGGTAACATCGATAGCATACCGATTAAGAATCGGTAGAACATTTCCATACCGATACCGAATCAAAACACCAAATAACTTATCTTAATTGGTTATTCGGTACAATAATCGAATATCGATCGATATTATTTTTTATCAGCCCTGGCATTATTTGATGTATAGATTCTAACAACTTCATTAATATAAATACTAAAATTTAATAGAGCAATTTTGATCTATTCCATTATTAGCAAAAAATTAAAAGAATTGTCAATGATGGCTCTTTCAACTCAATTTGCAATGAACACATATAGTAATAGTTAATATAACTACATATTCATATATAAGAATTTAAATTCAACTAAAATTCTATACAAATAATATTAATTCTAAGTCAAATTCCATTTTTTTTAACTTATCGGTAAATATAGACAAGACAAGATGTTCCTAATGTGAATGTGATGAGTATTCTGTATTCCTGGCAATGAAAGCCTGTGTTACAGAGTGAACCAGACCAGAAAGTCATGTCCATTCACGAGACACCCGCCAAACACGGCTCCGACAGGAAAGAAGGGAGGCCAAAGAGTGTGAAGAACCTCATTATTGATAACTTGTCCTCTTTGGACAAGGAACAAAATGAGGAAGTTTGAGCAAAGTGGATGGGATGGTTCAATGCTAATTTTATAAAGGATTTAATTCACGTCGTGTTGAATTACCCAAATTTCAATTTTAGCTATATAAGATTTAAAATATTATTACATTATTGATCATAGATTTCAACACTCTTATTACTTTTGATCTTTTTGAATTGTTTTGCTTGCTATAATAGATAGTATTATTTTTGAATTAAAAAAAAACTCAGAAAATAAAAGCATACTAAAAATATAAAAAAGAATAAAATTAAAATGAAGCAAAAAATTTAAAATAAAATAAATGAAGTAAAATAAATACCAACTGACATAAAATGAAACAATTATGAGGAGGGGTGAGTAAATATGGCATCGATGTCGGCAATATCAATGTCAATACTGATACCAAAATTTGACTTTTTCTCGATATTTTGGTATTTAGTATCGATATTATCAATACCGAAATTTTTTGATATGGTATCAATTTTTACCAATTTAGTATTGGTAAAAATCGATATTGATATTTTTTGATTTTTTTCTGAACTAAACGACGTTGCTTGTTATTTTTTATTTTTTATTGACAAAAAATTATTAAAAATATTAAATAAAAAAAAAAAAGTATTTCGGTACCGATACCGATATCGATATACCAAAAATTTGATGTTTCAGTATTTTGGTATTCAGTATCGATAATACCAAAATACCAATACCAAATTTTTTTGGTCCAATATTGACCAATACCGATACCGAATACCTATTGCTCAACCCTACTTATGAGATACTAATAAATTTTATGGGTAGGATGGATGAAGGGGACATTAGGGTTATCAATTCATCTTGAACAACTACACAATGCGCCGAATATAAGCCTTCATATAGAGGTTGTTACAAGGCAGGATCCCAACAATGACAAATCTAAAAATATGTTTGCCCCCACCCCCTCCCCCAAACATTGGGTGTGCTTTCTGTCAAAGATTGATGGGAGTTTTTGTTAGCGGAAGATAAACGTGGAGTCGGGAATTTATTCTTGCAAATTGATATACACGAAAAACATAAAACTATGAATTGAATGATACTTTAAACAGATAAATTCAGAATGATCAATGGGAAGAAATAGAGATGGAAGAAGTATGTTATGCCGTAAAAACCCAATCAAAAATGAAATATCAACCCCTAGCCAAATACTACGCTAAGAACGAATATTAACCAAAGAATTGATTAAACACCTATCAGAGGATCTACTCTATGATCAGTATAAAAATCATAAAATCAAGTTATACATGAATCCTAAAAAATATGCAATCTAATTCTCTTTAAAATAAGAATTTAAGAAAGGAAAGAGATTCTTCTCAAGCATGTAATTTCAATCAAACGTTGGTTGCTTCTTTAATGATCAAAGTAACCTTTAAATAGGCAAAGAGTCAAAAAAATCTACTAGAGTAATTGGAGTCTTTCCTAATTAAAAGCCTAAAATAATTGAAAACTTTCTTAAGGAAAAAGTCTAGTCTTATATAATTTCCTACTAGATGAGAATTACCAAAAATAATGGAAAACTAGTCTACCCCTAATTAATGTGAGGGCCCATTTATTTAGTCCTATTTTGTAATTAAAATTAACAAAAGTTAATAATAAAATAGCTTCAATTGTGATTTCCTGCAGCTCCTGGCATTCGCAGCTTTGGGTGGGGGTTGTGGCTCCCACGAACAACTTCGGCCTCTTCTAGCATGTTTATATTGATCATTGACTTGCTAGTATCCAGTTTGGCTTCTTCTTGTTTTCTCAAGCCATCCAATAACACAAACAGTTTCATTGTCTTGCTCCTTCCACGAGTCATTGGTCCTCTTATATCCTTCAAAGGATCAGCAAGGTGTGTTGGAGCTCGTACATTCACATCACTTGCGTTTGTGTAAAGATTCAAGCAATATTGTTTTCTCTTCTTACTGGTTTAATTCACATTTTTGCTGGTTAATTGAAGACGGCCAGGACACCAAGTTATTGACGGACACTTGGACGAAATTATGGACGGACACTTGGACGAAATTTTGGCTGTTTGGCGGATACCTTTCATTGCAGCAAAGGGACTGCAATTGCAGAAGATAAGACACAAACAGATGAACAATAGCACATTTGGATGTTCTACTGGCATCAGGAGCTATTAGATCATGAAGTAGAGTTGCTGAATGTATTGAGACACAATTCCACACCTAATGATCGAACTCGATGAAGTAGACTGTTGGAGATGGGAAGTGGGCCACCGATACAGGTAAATATTATGCTCAATCCATTTATAAGGAGGGGTAAGCAAATATGACCTCCATTGATAATATCGATATCGATACTAATATCAAAATTTGACTTTTTCTCTATATTTCGGTATTGTATCAATTTTTACCAATTTAGTATTGATAAAGATCGATATCAATATTTTTTTGATTTTTTTTGGACACTAAACAACGTCGCTTGTTATTTTTTATTTTTAGTTGACAAAAAATTATTAAAAATTTAAATAATAATAATAAATAATAAAAAGCATTTCGGTATCGATACCGATATTGAAATAACAAAAATTTGGTATTTCAATATTGATAATATTGAAATACCAATACCAAATTTTTTTTGGTCCGATATTGACCAATATCGATACCGAATACCTATTACTCGGTTCTACTTATGAGATACTAATTAATTTTATGGGTAGAATGGATGGAGGGCACTTAGAGTTATCAATTAATCTGGAACAACCACATGCCGCGCCGAATACAAGCCTTCATATAGAGGTTGTTACAAGGCAGATCCCAACAATGACAATCTACAAATATGTTCCAGCCCCCCTCCCCCTCCCCAAAACATTGGGTGTGCTTTCTGTCAAATACATGAGAAAATCCTCTGCCATGTAACCAAAGGTGGGCTAATTTTTGGAAATCTTTGTGGCAAGCGTTCGTGTAGCATATATGGTGAATGAGGAGGAATCAATGGCTTTTCAACGGATACACTCCAAACCTGCACGGCAACTTCAAGACACAAAGGAAGGTAGTAAGGTACTATGGATATGGACACACACCTACAATAAGGTGGATGATGATCGGAAATTGGACGTGTAATCGACGACATTGCGTTTCTTATAAATAAAACTGAGTACTAAACAATTTTTACGGCTATGGAATGGAACCTTAATAAATTATTTAATTTTTCGGAACCAATTGGAATTTGTAGAACTGGATTAGTGACAAATTTAAGCTCACGTGTTCTGTACTCCAGAAATATGAAAATTTCTTGACAATCCCTAAAACATTGAATCAAAGATCACTAATGGTAATTTGTGCTTGTATTTTCGTACATAGCAAATATCATATATTGGACCATTGACTTAAAAGTGCTTACAACCATGAAGCCACTAATCACCATGTGACAGGTGTAACCCAGTAAAATTCTTACTGTGATTATCGACCGAATATTTGTAGAAAAAATATATAAATTATGGAATGCACTAAAGACAGATAAATGTACGTGCCGACATAGTTTGCGGGCTAAAAAATTCAGCCCGGCACGCACACGTTTATAAAATGTGCGCATACAAAAAAATGCACATTTTTTAAACATGCATGCCTAGCACGACACGTATAAAAAATGTGCCGTGTCAGTCCGCGTGGAAATGGATGATGCATGTTTGCACATTTTTTTTTAAATTTTTTTTTGATTATTTAATAAAAATAATAATGTAATTTAAATAATTTTTTTTAAAAATAAGGTGGGCCACCCACACCGCGCGCCAACCTGCATGGTTTACGAGCTAGATTTTTACAGAAATGATATAGCTCACGAAGAATTTAAACACTGGCACGGTGTTCAACACATGGTAAAATGGTCATTATACCCCCTGCGTGTTGAACACGCGCGCACTTTTCATGCACTATATCATTTCTCAGATTTTTAAGCCTAATTTGTGTACGTTTTGTAAAACGAGCAAGTATTATACGCACGCTTTTTGAAAAAAAAATTTGGCCCGCACGCTCGCACGTTTTAATGCGGACGATTTAGGCACGTTTGTACATTTTTTCCATGTGTGCCGTGTGCTTAACCAATTTGCACGCGCACGTTTACCTATCTCTATAATTCACATTTAATTTAAGTAATTCAATAAAATCACGAAGTACAAATTGCAGTTTCATTATAAAGATGATATTTTTGTTGAAATTTTTAATTAAACAAATCAAATTTTAAAAAAGAAGTACAATAAAGACTTGAAAATTGAATCCCACGACCGTGGGCCCTTTATGTAGGATCGCCCGAGATGAGGTCGTAGTGCATGAATACTATGAATTAGCACTATGTGCTCCAGATTTCTGGTTTACCAAGAGGTCTGATGTTCGAATCCCTGCTGGAAATACAGTAAAAATACCGAAATTAGTTGATGAGCCTAATTGGGTCTGTCGGATACTTAAAGTGAGTTGATTGAATAGAATAATGTCCCATAAAAAAAATACTATGAATTAGCGCGATAAAAGAATTGGTAAGTATTTTCTATAAAGCAAGTGAAAAGAGTTGACTATATAATATTATATTATTAATAATTCAATTTACAAAAACTCGTTAAATAAAAAAGAATCGCAATTGAACAGGTAGAGAGATGAGAATTGAGTTCTATTATCTTTCCAATAGAACTGTAGGAGGCGATGATCACATCACAAAGCCCTAAAAACTGGGTGGGGATTTCCTGATGATCAATTGCCCTTTTTGTACCAGACCACCCAAATTCTTCTGCTATTGACCTTTTCTCTCTCTAGGGTTTGCTGAATCTAAGCGATTCGGCTACAGGGATGGAATCTGAGGACGATATGCACGATGCCAACGAGGTGGAGTCGGTGGAGGAGGAAGACGACTATTACAGTGGCGGGGAGGAGGATGAGGCCATGGATGATGATGATTCCAGCTATGGTGGCTATGGGGAGGACGAAGATGATACCGGCGACTATGACTTCATTGCTGCCGATGACGGGGATGATGTTGCCAATCGGTCGCAGGTGTACAATAGTGCTGCCTTACTTGCCTAATTAATTTTTTCTTTTAACACGGCTGCTTATGGAGTGATTTGTATTAGTAAAGATAACAGTTTGATTTTTTTATTGCAACAATTTGACTGCTGGGTGCTAATTCTTGTTAATGGAAGTAGTCATTGTGAATCAAGCTGGGATTTTTGTTGTTTGCGTAATCAGTTAGTATTAGATTTTGTCTCTTGAATTCAAGGTTTTGGCTTTCTGGCTAGTTGGTGAATTAGGAAGATGAATATTTTCTCAGAGAGGTTTAGGTTACTATTCTCATTTTATCTATGAGATGAGGTGATTTTCCTGGTGGTGCAGGGGATGACCAGAAATGACTTTTCCTTGCCGGTTATCTTGTGATACCTTAGAGCTTTCATTCAGCTAATGTAACCTTGGAAACCAGTTATATTTTTTCTTTGCGATTGTAATGTTTTGACAGTAAGTCTTGTATGCAGTTCAAAGCCAGGAAGGTCGTAGGGAAACAAAGTAAATGAATTTAGTTATATTCAGAACAAAATTCCTGTAGATTTATGTTTGTGACTCAAATAGTTTACAATATATTTTCCAGAAGAGCTATTCCATTTTAAAGGAAGAAGATATACGACAACGCCAAGAAGAAGACATCACTAAAATTTCCACAGTCCTTTCGATTTCAAGGGAAGCAGCATGCATTCTCTTGAGTCGTTATAACTGGTAATTCTTCTTTCAAAAACTGTTACTCATTATAGATTTTTAAACAATTCTTCCCCCTTCTCCCGGGTATTTGTCTTTATATTCTGGGACTAAGAGTAATAAGTTTGGTAATACTTTTATGTGTGGAGGTAGATGATTGTTAAACTAACAAGAAACCATTGCTAATGCAGGGGTGTGAATGATGTGCATGAAGAATGGTTTGCTGATGAAGAAAGGGTTCGTAAAGCTGTTGGTTTATTGGATAATCCAACTTCTGTCTCCACGAGTAATAAGGAAGTATGCTACTTTTTTGATGAAATTGCCTCAATGTTTTCCTAAGTTGATCTTGTATTGCCTACCTTCATCTTCATGTTTCAAGCTTAGTTTTTCTCCTATTAGGTTACTTGTGGGATCTGTTTTGAGTCCTATGCCAGTGACAGTCTACGATCTGCTGGATGCCCCCATCCTTTCTGTGACACATGCTGGAAAGGTTTGCCTAGCCAATTTTTTGTATATATTTCATTTATATCTGGTTTACTCCTTCACTTAACCTAATCAAAAGAATTTTCCTCTAGGAGAGAACGCTTTATGTTAAGAAGGTTCTGCTCCTATATAGTGGTTTGGTGGTCTCATGGTTTTCCATGCCATTTTGTAGAGATAAAGGTTATTGGGTACAATTTGCTGTTGGTCCTTTGTGTTTTCTGCTGTTTCTGTAATGGTATACCATTTTTTTGTCATGAAGAGCGACCGAGTCTTAGTGAGCGTCTGTCATTCCTTCCTCAGGAAAGTAACTAAAATTTTCTGGGTTTAACAAAGAATTTTATAAAATTTTAGTAGTGGCATCATGACCTGATTCACAGCACCATTTTGGCCGACAGGTAAGAGTAAGGGGCTGGGGGAACTCATTGGTATTCATTTATTTGGAGACTGGAGTCAGGTTCTTGGGAGATGAAATATACTAAAAAAATTGACTTATTGTTATTCACTGAGCTTCTTGCATGGACTCTCTAGTGGTGCTTAGCTTCAAATTTGAGTGCATTACTTTTCAAAGGAGATATCTTTCCCGATAGAATGGAACAACTCATAGTTTGTTTATGTTATTGCAGAGAAGTCTAATAATTTAACTTGTTAGTGAAATTTTAAAGTGTCCTTATCAGCCAGCGAAGCCTGAATATGAGTTGTCTCACCAGCCTGGGTCATAAATGAACAAAGAGTACATGAATAAGTTCTCACATTTGAAGAATGGGAAAACATTACACGGGGAACT
>JAOWBN010238918.1:0-12177 GCA_028565015.1 Pinguicula moranensis
CCTAATTAGAAGTAATTATTTGTTAATTACCTAATATTGAGAGTCCTTATTATGGTAGGATTCTGCCACCATAATTAGGATTTCCTCCCTATAAATAAGGCATTCAGTATGCCTATTTACTGACACCATTATTCATATTCTCATGAGTTGAGACTCAGAAACATATATACAATTTCTCGAATTGCTGCCTTACCATCTGTGAAGGCGGAGATCTGAGTTCGTAGGTTACAAGGAGACTCTGGTAGACTCCTGTTCGTGTTCATGATATAATCATCCGGAATAGTACGATTCTATACGCTTCCGCATCAAGGTATGAATCTGTTGTCATATGTATTTATTATCATATCTGTTCTAATTAAGTCTACATAGTCGAATTCGAGGTAACCATCGGATTCAGACTTAAGCTCTTCTGTTAAAATTTACAGAATTAAACAAATGAAAGAATTAAGAGAATTCTTGAAACGAACTTGCAGTTTTCATTCAACTGTCTTTCGCCAAGTTTTTCGGACTACTTGTAGGAGTAGAACCGAATTACAACGGCATAATCTCAATTCGGTAGTTGAGGCAATGCACGCGTGCCATAGAATAGAACAAAATGCATAAAAAAGAGCAAAAAAAATTAAGGAAAAGCAAGGGTCTTGATCTTATGGTAGTCATCTTTGGCGTATGCTCCAAACAGCTTCATTAATCACTTGATGCCCCTCCCAGATGTTTTTTGGGATGTTGTGTGCTGTGGTATGTTGTCTTCCACAATGCCTTCACCATGTATGTGATCCATTGAACTTGTGCTACATCGGCATCCTCGAGTAGGAATTTGTCCCCAAATTTGCGTCAGAATCATCATCGGAGTGATCACCATAATATGGAAAGAGGTGGTGGACGTTGAACACATCGGTTGTACGCAAGGAGCTAGGTAACTTGAGATGATAGGCATAGGTATTGATTTTTTTTAAAATAAATTTCAATAGGGCCAATCTTCCATTCTTCTAGCTAGGGAGGGGGGAGGGGAACGATCCCGTGTAAGGATAGTGTAAATGAAGTCTCCCACTTCGAATTCCATGTGGCATTATTGGACGTCAATGGCCGTCTTTTATCTTGCCGCAATTTCAATCAAATTTTGCTGAACAGTGTGGTGCACCTGTTGCAGTCTGTGCACAAAATCCTCAGCCTTGCCTTGTGGATTGCGAAGATCAGGAACAAGGGTGAGGTCCAAAGGTTCATGAGGGATATTGGAACACACTATCTGAAATGAACTGAAGTCGGTATTGCAGTTAGTGACGTGATTAAAGGCCAATTCTGCTTGGCTGAGAAGTAGATCTTAGCTTCGCGTGTTGTCATGTACGAGACAACATAATAAGTTCCCGAGTGACCTGTTGACAACCTCCATTTGTTTTTCCATTTGTGGGTGATACACTTGGTTGAAGTTGATATTGGGACAAAACGCCACAGGCTATGCCATAAATGGCTAACAAAACACGTATCCTTGTCAGAGATAATAGTCCGTGGCAACTCGTGGATACGGTAGATTTTCGTGAAGAAAATGAGGTACCTTGCTGGCATACATGGTCTTCTTGGAGAACCTATTGACAACCACAAAATGGAGTCAAAAACTCATTGAGTACGCGGCAATCTGAGGACAAAATCCATAATGAGATTTGTCCATGGTTGATCAGGGGATGGGCAGTGGCAGATAGAGTTCAACGTTGGATGTGTGCCCTTTAGAAATATGGCAAATATGACATCTCTTCACAAATCTTTCAACTTCACGGTACAAAGAAAGCCAAAAATATGACTGCTGAATGAGGGAGAGTGTCCGCATCGAGCCCATATGACCTTCATTATGCATTTCTCGAATAATTAGATCACGTAGGTTGTAGTCCGGCACATAGAGAATACTGCAGTTAAAAAGGAAACCATCTTGGAGTGTGTAGTCAGGCGTCGCCCCGTGAGTCAAATGCTGGAGACTAGGGCCAAAGAATGGATCATTAGCCATGAGTTATTTGAAGTACTCGAAACCAAGGATTTGCATCGAGAGTTGGGATAAGGGGTTCCACCGTCGACTTAGTGCATCAACTACTTAATTTGAGGTGCTAGATTTATGCTTAACAACAAATGTGAATCGCTGATGATAGGCAAACCAAGTTGCGTGTCTAGCGGAGATCTTATCTCAACAATGCATATGCTCAAGGCTTCGTGATTTGTAAACAGGAAAAACTTTGGGTGAAATAAATAATGAATCCAATGTTTAATCGCTTGCACCACCGCGTATAATTCAATATCATAAGCACTGTAATTGAGACATGCCCCCACCAGTTTCTTACTAAAATATGCAATAGGTTTCAGTTGTTGGCTAAGGACAACATTGATGCCAATCTTGAATGCATCACTAAGCCACTTAAATGGCCAATTGAAGTCACGCAAGAGCATGATTGGGGCATGGCATAGTTTCTACTTGATCCTAGTCAAGACGGCTTTTGTGAGTGTGGTACATTTGAACCAGAGCACCTTCATACAATTTTTCAGATGGGCCATTTTAGCTCTAAAGTGCAGAATAAAATGTCGCTAAAATGATATCTGGTCATGAAATCTTCGAACATCTGATAAGGTCTGTGGTGTTGGTCATTGCATCGCAACTTTGATTTTTGATTAATCCACTTGCAGCCCATCTCAAGACACCACATGACCGAGGAAGGTAACTTGGTGCACAAAGAAAATACATTTCTGACCAGCACAATAGAAGTGCTCTTGGCGCAGAACCTTTAGGACCGCGTGGAGGGGCTGATGGTGTTCGACAATACTGACTATAAATGAGAATATAGTCGAAATACATGATAACACACATACCAATGAAGGGCCACAGGACTTGATTCATGATGTGCATGAACGTGCTCGACGCGTTGGAAAGGTCGAAGGACATAACCAACCATTCGAATAACCCCTCTCTGGTTTTGAAGGTTGTCTTCCATTCATCACCGGGATGGATTCACACTTGATGGTATCCGCTCTTGAAATCCAACTTGGAAAACATTGTTGCACCATTTAGTTGGTCAAGTAAATCATCCAGGCGAGGGATATGAAAGCGATATTTGATGGTGATTTTGTTGATTGCACGATTGTCTAAACACATACGCCACTCACCATCTTTATTTGAAATGAGAAGCGTCAGCACCGCACAAGGGCTAAGACTTCACCAATGTGCCCCTTGCAAAAAAGTGCTTCAACTTATGGAGCTCCTCATGTTCAACAAGGCTCAGTCGATAGTGTGGTCTATTTTGCAGCACCGCCCCTGGTTCCAAGCCGATGTGGTGCTAGATGTTACGAAGTGGAGGTATGCCATCTAACAGTCTGGTAGGGGAAAAATCACTAAATTCCTGCATTATATGTAAGGCTTCTATGGGGTGTGGCGAAGTCATGTCAGTCTCCTTGCCGATGAGGAGGTAGGCAACATCTGTGTTTTGGAGTTCTTGCACACAACGTGTCAAACTCAATAGCTTAGGTTCATCTCCCAGATGTTGTTTTTCAGGATGTCCCAGGGCCAGTATAATTTTCACTTCCACAAATTCAAAATTATGTGTTTTGAAGAAATCCTGGATGGCACTACGATCATACTTCCATGGACGCCCCAGAAGTAGATGACAAGCATCCATATCAATAACATCGCACAAGATGGGACTCCTTGTAACGTATGTCAATTGAGAATGTAATTTTCACTCATTCTTTCTCCACCATTTCTCCTCTCTTCAACCACGTCACTTTATACGGTCGCAAGTATACTTTAGTGGCAATGCCCAATTTTTCTATGATCTCTTATGACACAATGTTTTCACAACTACCATTATCGACGATAAACCTACAAACTCAGCTCACAATGGTGCAAGATGATTGGAAAAGATCGTGCCATAACCAATCTTCATTTGGAGCGTGCAGAGCCAAACACGCACGATGAACTACTAAGTTGATACCAACATCCACTTATTCAAATTCCTTCGACATCATACACTGGATTGTTCAATAACTCAAAAGGTTGTGAATCAGGTATGATATCCTCTATTTTGCCCAGGACTCGTTTTCCAGCCCTTTTGCATTCATACTACTTGTGCTCCCATTGCCGCAACCAAAATAACATATACCGTCCACTACAATTTTATTTGTTATGGATTGTGACTGTGTTAGAGGTTCTTTTAGGCCATCCTTCTGATTAGAAGTCGGCGAGGATGATGAAGATCTGTTCAATTGCTTTTCTATGATCAAGGCCCTTTGATAAGCCGTTGAGATCATCAAGGTGTTGAAGAGATTTACAACCTTTAGCATTTGAATGCGCAACTCTCTAATGTATTGACCTACGAGATGCTCCTCTATCTGCATCAGGTTAGTACAAGCAATGAGGTCGTATAACTCTTTAGTATACTGATCGACCATTTTTGTGCCCTGCCTCAAACCTTGAAGACATTGAATCATCAAATGCTGAAAAATTGCTAGAAGGAAATTGGTGTGCATTTGTTTTTTCATCTTTTCCCAAGTCATAATCTTGGGTTTGTCTATCCTCTGCCATGTCAATTTCAAATGATGCCATCGACCATAATCTGGTGGCGATAAGGGCCGCCCTTTTGAACAGGAGTGGACTGGGAGACCAACATGATGATCGAACTCCCAGAGTTTCATGGACATTTCCAACCTAAATTAACATAGTTGAGAAATAGGTATCTCTGTTTCTCCCTCCCCACAATGGTTATAGGATGCTTCATCGTCTCTTCGTACCAGAGGATCATGACGGCCAACATGGAGGAACTCCAGTCGTCAGTGGGTATCTTCAAACAGAGTTGCTAAGCATTGCTCGGACATCTGATCCATGAGGTGTCCTAAAATATGCTCCATCATATCCCAAAGATGCACCTGGTTGTCTTGCTCATAGACCTTGTCCAGGCGTTGTTGGCACCATATGTACCCAGTTCGTTCCCTTTCCACCAAGAGCTTGTCTTGTGAGCTTTTTGAATTCTTTCGCTCCAAGCTTCATGTGGTCTTCAATCTGACGCTCAACTAGCGGGGTGGGGATGGGATGAACAAGAAAATGTCTTCCACTCCTTTAGATCTTCTCCAACATAAGAAGACGACCTTTAGCGCAATAGTCGAGGGGGTGTCAAGCTCCTGACCTCCCCACGTGGCACACCCTCTTTCCAAAATAACATTGCAGCAAAAAAATGAATCTCCCTTTGTTGGTATTTATATCCTAGCCTAGGGACTTACTTGCAATATTAATAGGTGTACTACATTTTACAAGCTATTATTCAATAAAAAGATTTGTTATTTCAAATTTCAAATTTGGTATTAGAGCCACCCAATCAACCCAAACCCTAGCCACCCACTCACCCCACCTCCGACGAATCTCGACAGACACCAAAAGCACACCCGACATGACCCAGTCAACCCACACAACACTGCATGCCTTGTGTGACCCATGCAGCCAACATATTTTGGTGGTCCCGCACATGCCGCGCCATTCCTGTACTCTGTGGAGAGCCTTATCTTGTTTTTATTTCTTCGACGACAGATTTTCCTGGAGGTCAACCATCAGCAAGTGCTTGCAATAGTGGTGATAGCTATGGGTTGAGTTTTCTATTCACCCAGATGCGGAAAGCAACTGGATTTTGTCGCGACTGAAGGAGTGAAAATAAGCATGACTGAAGGAGAGAGAAATGAAGGGAAAAGGAAAGAAAAAAAGAAGAAAAAACAACGAAAGGAAGAAAAAAAATAAAGGAAGAGAAAAAAGAGAGAGAAAATGAGATGAAAATCGAGGTAATGGTCTATTTGTATTTCTTATTGGTTAATGTGTATTGGATTGAAGAGATGATGTTGGTGGTGTTTGCTTAAACTTAGGTATCCAATTTGGCGTGTGTGTTAAAGTTGCTGATTGATGTTTAGAGAGTGCTGGGGTTGATTGTAGAATTGTGGAGTGGTTGTTGATCGTTGGATGATGAGCCAATTTTATACCTAATTAATGCAGACTAAGTCTGATTTGACTCAACTATTTTATTTGATATTCCCAAGGTGATCTTTCAGGATTAAAAGACGAGCATGATTCTTAGGATTGGGACATGGCATAACGGCTTATGGTACATGGATAAAAAATGATTGGACTTAACTCTTTCATCCTTAGTTGAGACATCTAGAGACAATGAGAGTGCAGAGAACTTAGTATTACTTCATCATAGGTGGTTGGGTTACCCCTCCTTCTCAACCATGAGTTGATTATTTCTCCACTTGTTTACAAAGATTGATAAGGACAAACTTTCTTAAGATGGTTGTGAGTTAGGTAAGCATAATAGGAGCTCGTATGTCAGCTCAAGTAGTAGAAACTCCTATTCCTTTGAGTTGGTGCATTATGATGTATGGGGCCCCTGTCCCACAGTAAGACAGAGTACACCGACAAAATATTTGCAAAGTATCTGTCATCGCAGGGAATCCAACAAAAAACCACATGCCTATACACACCAGAGCAGAATAGAGTAGCAAGGAGAAAGAATCGGTTGCTCGAAGTATGATGATTGCAATGAATGTTCCAAAGGACCTATGGGGACAAAAAGTTTTGGCAAACACTTTTCTGATCAATAGGATGACCTCACAAATGCTGGAGTGAAGGTCCCCGTTTCAGGCTTGGAAAGGCTCAAAGGGAATCACTCTTCTTTTGAGAACCTTCGGTTGTGTGTGCTTTGTATAGACAATAGACCAGAGGTAGGAAAGTTGGATCTGAAGACTATTAAATATGTCTTTGTGGGGTACTCTGCTGCTCAAAATGGATATGTTTGTTGAAATTCAGTTGAAAGGAGACTGTTTGTGAGCATAGATGTCACATTCTAAGAGCATGAGTTGTATTTCTCTCATGGAGTATCCTCATTCTTTGATGGCTCGCTAGTTCCGAGAGGTATATGGCAAGAGGGGGAGAGTAGTAGTGATAAGGGTGAAAGTAGTAGTGATAGGAAGAGCCGGTGATAGTACGAGTTGAAGACATCCCCTTCCCTTGCCTGGATAGTGATCCGACAGTAAAGAGGAAGACCGAGAGGATTTGATTTATGAGAGGAAGATTCAGAGGGATGGGGAGCCACAATTAGTATACACGAGACATCACTCCCCCGCCCGATGGCAGAGGGGAGAGAAGACCTGAGAGTTGCATGAGTCGCCTGCACCTGTACCATGCCCAATGCCCTTACTAACTTCGACTCTGGGGGTATCTTAATCTTCATCTGTTCCGTCAGGTGATGTTAATCATTCCCCTCATATTATTTTTCCTGTCCCCCAGTCGGTTAGGAGGACCACTCACATCAATGCAAGGGTTTCACCTAACAAATATGGATTTTCCCCAGATATTACTCATTCCTATGATATTGTACATTTTGTTTCCTCCTCACATATACTTCCAAAACATGAAGCATTCATTGCATCTTTGGACATTGTCTTGATTCCTAAGTGATGGCAAGTTGCTAAAGAAGATTCGAGGTAGAAAGTTGCCATGATAGAGGAGCTTGAGGCTCTTATGAAGAAAAAAATCTAGTGTCTTGTAAGGTTTGCAAGCTCTTACGAAGATACACCAGTTTGATGTGAAGAACGCATTTCTTTATGATGACCTATTGAAAGAAGTGTACATGGAAATTCCTCCAAGATTCGGAACCAATCAGATGATTGGTAAGGTTTGCAAGCTCGAGAAGTAATTGTATGGTTTGAAACAATTTCCTCGAGCTTGATTTGACAAGTTCATGAAAGCTATAGTTGACATGGGTATTAGCTGATCAATGCTGATCATATGGTGTTCTTCAGGCAAGATAACAGTGACACCACAATGTTTGCAGTGTAGGTAGATGATATGATCATTACTGGTAACGATGAGAGAGAGATTGTGAAGACTAAGATGAGACTTGGCAAGGAATTTGACGTGAAATACTTGGGGCTGCTGAAGTACTTCCTAGGGATTGAGGTGGCCCATGGGTCAGAGGGAATTATTTTGTCATAGAGGAAGTATATTCTAGACTTACTTAAGGAGACAGGTATGTTGGGTTGCAAGCCCACCATGATGCTTATTGACTAGAGATCGAAGTTAAGTGTAGAAGCAAGAGAGCCAGTTGACAGAGAGAGAGAGATAAGAGATTGGTAGATCAGTTGATATATCTAAACCATACTCGACCAAATATATCCTTTGCTCTAAGTAAGGTGAGCAGGTACATGCAATATCCTAGAAAGGGTCACTTGGACGTCGTGCATCGGATATTGAGATACCAGAAAAGTACACCAGGGAAGGGACTAATTTTTCGAAAGAACGGGTAATAAGTTGGTTTCGTACCTACTTAATGTTGACAATTTTGCCTTAAACTTGTTTATCTTCACTGGAATAAAGAGCATTTTATGTCCCTTTCTTGTGCTTTGATAGAATTTGATAATATTGTGCACAACTCAAGAAATGAAGGACGAAGGCTCTAAACACAGAAGTTTTGACCCCAAAGCTGCAAATCCCAACTCCAGTCTGAATACCACGAGTCTGTATGATGGGAAAATGCCAAACCCCTAAGTACACCAAACATTGTAGACGAATCATTTTACCCCTTGTTTTTGCTCCAAGCTTCTGATGGAAGCTACCCGTCGCAATATAAGACATTTCAGTGAAAAGAAGAGGGGCGCGGTTGTTCATCTTTTTGGTGCTTGTTTGTGGATCAAGGGTTTTGAAGCTCTCGTCCGAGAATATCATTTCTAAGGGAGTTCTTGGAAATTATCACTGTTTATCTTAACTATGAACATCTTAGTTATGTGCATTTGTGAAGTCCATGCCTTGAGCATGGGCTAACCACCCCCTCCCCTCCATCTAGGGCGTGATGTAACCCTTGATAAGCTCGGGAGAAATATTGAATGTTTAACTTGTTAAAATGTTAATGAGGTTGTTTGGTTTTGTCGTTATTTCATCCTAACTTGCTTGTGTCTGGTCAACATCTGTAAGTTTATTAAGCATGGTGGGAGGTCGAGAGACACAGTGCTAGACATGGTAAAACCAACAATAATCACTATAGTATGAGAATGTCTAAGGGGTTATTGCAACCGTGTGTGGATTTTCTAAGCATAAAGCCTTTGGTGTATTCAAGGGTGACATTTGAGAGGTTTATGCTTATATCATAATAGGGATGCTTATACTCGAGAGAGATTTGCATCTATCAGAGGAAAATCATGTCGACAACTAATTAAAGGATTAAGAAGGTAAATTGACAATACAATGTCCTAAGAGCCTCAAGTGGTGAAGTCACTACTCCTAGATATCTACAACCAAGAGAGTCCTCACAGAGAAATGACTACTGTCATAAGGCCACAACCCCACTTTCATACAATTCGCAATTCCAATTGTAACACCATCTGATCATTTTGGCGGGAAAGCGGACAAAACCCTATGTGTAAAATAAGTATTCAATGGACGAATTTCCCTTACTAAGGAGAAAACTATCTTCCGATGGCTTCTCATGGAAGATAATAACTCGCAGCAACAAAAGGGAATAATCCATCTATTTCACATACTTTTGGATCTCGAGAGAAGAGGAACAAGGGGTGAACACCGTAGAAGCAAAACAAGCTCTTACAAACTCAGCATCCTAGCCAAGGGATTTTCTGAACTATGACCTATATCTTTGTTATCCTACAGGAAGCTTGTGTTTCGACAATGAGCTAAACCCATATTCTTTGAAATGATGTAGCCCCTACATGTATTTTCTATCGACTTGTTTTGAATGTTTATTTGTTAGATAAAATGTTTATGTTGCTTGGTTTTATTTCACTTCATTTCATACTAGCATGTGATTGACGACCATGTGCTAGTACTTAGGCTTTGTTCAAAATTCAAGAAAGGAGAACTTAGCTAGAAAATTGTAAAACCAAACTCAAGTACCTTCGCCAAAAAATTTGAGAGAGTAGTGTTAATGGAAAAGATGCCACCGTGTCCGGGTTTCATGGGTCTCAAGCCGGTAGGTCGCATGAAATTTGAGAGAGGAGTCTGATCCTATTAAAAGAGGATTTTATGAGGTGGAATTCATGATGCGTAGACATGAAATTCGAGGATAGAATGTCTATGTATCGCATGAGAGGAGTTATTCTCTAAAGAAATTAATGTTTAAAGGAATAAATCCGGTGGGCAACTAAGCATTGAGACTAGTCACTGAACCAAGAATTTAAGTCCATACAAATGCATGTAGAGGTGAAGTCATTGCTGCCAAAAGAAGTTATCCTTTAAGTTGTGTTCATTAAACCAAAAATACCAAAAAGAATTATTTAGTTTAAATTGCATTCATGTTTCTGTTTGTAGAGCAGTATTTAAAACAATTGTTGTTCGTCCAAAATGTAGGCAAATTAGCTAAAGTTGATGCTTATCTTCTACAATCCTCGAGGTTTGACATTCAACTTATTCACTTTATTACTTGTTCGACTTTGCGCACTTGCAAATGCTATAACAAATATTTGGCGCCATTGCTGGGGATTGTTGGTTTAGATAATATCAATACTTAGTGAGTTTGTAGCTAGATTGGACTTTGTTTTTGTTTTTATATTACTTTACTTTCAATTCTCTCGTGTGTTCAGATTGTATATGAACCCCTCTGAAGGCGAGAATTCGGATTCAAAAGACCCGGAGACTGAAAGAGCTTTTAGAGCACAAAGGGAGCTCAGAGAGAGGCAAGGAAAAACGAATGATGGAAAATGTGGGTGTAGTTGAAGTGCCCAACAAGGATGACAGTCCAATGGAGGATTTCACT
This sequence comes from Pinguicula moranensis, assembly GCA_028565015.1. Classification (NCBI taxonomy): domain Eukaryota; kingdom Viridiplantae; phylum Streptophyta; class Magnoliopsida; order Lamiales; family Lentibulariaceae; genus Pinguicula; species Pinguicula moranensis. The sequence continues at coordinate 10,770 of JAOWBN010238918.1, forward strand.
CTACCTCAAGCAGAGGAAGGCACCCCATCCATCCGAAGACCTGCCATCCAGCCACCATCTAGTTATTGCAACAACATTCCACTTATGGTGGCTCATTTACTGAAGATCCAAACTTGCATGTGCAAGTATTTGTTGAAATCTGTGACACTTTGAAGTATACTGGAGTAAGTTAGGAAGTCATCAGGCTTAGGCTTTTCCCATTTTCCCTCAAAGACAAAGCAAGGAGATGGCTCTAGTCATTACAATCAGATTCTATTCTCACCTTATATGATTTAAGGAAACAGTTATTGATACAATTTTCTCCACCATCCATGACTACTGATGCGTACATACTTGAGGCACTTTATGTGCAAGTGTATATGTCGCACAAGTAATAGAGTCATAAGAAGAGTGTCGAACCACAGGGATTGTGGATGATAATCACCAACATTAGTGAGTTCTATGCTATTTGGGCTAAACAACAAAGGGGTGAGAACTAGCCTACAAATAAAATAAGAAAAATCTAAAAGAAAGAAACTGAAAAACATAAATAAACGGGGTACGGATGCGATCAATTCTTGGATAGGAGATCTAGAGCTAGTGACTTAACCATCTAGTGAGCTTAGAAGGTTTCTTTCTATGTTAGCCTTAGGATTTGTTGTGTTATTATTTACCGGATTTTCATGTCTTAGTCACTTGTCTCTCTTGAGCTGCAAGCAACCCTCTAAGATATATAAGCATACTTCTCTCCAAGTCACACTTGAATATATCGAAGGCTTTGAGTTTAGGAAATCCACATGGTAGTAGTAACCCCAAAGGCATTCTTATGCTATGGTGATTATGATTGATTTTACCATTCCTAGCATAATTTGTGTCTCTCGACTTTCCACCATGCTTAGTAAACATGCAAATATTGATCAAGTCGTGCAGGTTAGGAAAAGCACAATAAAACCAAATAGCAACAACAACATTTCAAAAGATCTACTTGGTGAAAAGCGGATAAGGGCAATGATCTGAATGCTGAGATATTGTATGATCTTCTATGACGCTAGGTGAGCCATACACCAGTTTACCCTTAGCTATATCTGAAGGGGGTATGAAGAAGAGGCTGGTTGCTCAATTCAATCACAGTGATAGTAGCTAGTGGTATCTCCCTAGGAGTCACTATGGACTTGCTTGTATTTTTTTCTTTTTATTTATCCTTTGTACATTCTATTTTTTATTCTTAATGAGATTTGGCTTATCAAAAAAAATATTTCAAAAGACTTAAACATTAGAAATCCACTTCTAAGTTGATAAGGGTTACATTGCTCTCATAGACAAGAGTGTAGACCATTGCTTGAGACATTCTAAGTCCTCAACTAAATTCAAAAGTGGATACATCAATGCCCTAAAATAAAGTCTCAAGACATACAAAAAGATATACAAA
>JAOWBN010238929.1:0-12176 GCA_028565015.1 Pinguicula moranensis
CACCACCACCACCACCACCACTATCACTGCCCATAAAGAAATAAAGGTGAAAGAAAAAAAGTAAAAGAAGGAGAATATAGGACTCAAAGTGTCCACCCACACAACATCCTCCCCATTTTATTTCCCTGTACTTTGCTTACAATCTATATTAAGATTAGGATCCGTAGGTACTTTATCTGCAATTTACCCACACCAACCATATCTCAGTCCCAAGGTTTCTCTTTGGGACACCAGGAGATCGGATGCTTTTTGACAGATGTTCGACCAATGGTAAGGATTTAGCATGACCAACTTATCAGTACACGTACACCATTTCATGACAAAACATGTCTTCACTCGTCTGAGATTTTTGTGCCTTCTATTGGAAGATCCTCCTCTTTTGCAGCTCGGGTTAGCAACCTCACCTTAATGGCATACAGGTTCTTTTGGAGCTTACACACCCAATTACTTTATGGGTACTTTCACATTCCTACTATGGCATTACCGTTATTTTCTTCTATGTCAATCATTCATTTCTCCTATTCCATTTAGCGAACCTTCAGTTAGCATTCGCGAACCAAGAATAAATAAATAAATTATCTTTAATTTATTATATATTTAGTCCATTGTGTATATACTATGTTTATATTTTATGTTCAAGCATATAGTGATATATGTCTTAGGTCACGCCTTCTAGTCCCTTCACCATAGCTCAACATTGTCCTTTATCTAGTGCACATGAGAGATCGACTTCTCATAGATAGCACCTGGGATTCCCAGGCTGGGAGGGGCATAGACTTAACTTTTTGGCATCATGGGTGGCCACAGGACTTGAAGATCACCACAAGGGAGATTCGGCCCATAGTCTTTCCAGAGGAAGAACTTCAGGAGCCCGCTCTGCCGACACTGTATTCAGAGCAACTTCTTTTGCTCGTAATTATTAAATGCTTTCTAAATTAGTTGGTAGTTAGTTTATCTTTTCTTTATGCCTTACCAATAAGGTCCCCTCGCTATAGCTGAAGAGAGGTGGACGCACTTGGTTTGTTCTTTTATTATGACATACATCAATTTTAACCCCCACCTCCAAAGTGGCCAAAATAATATGAGTCTTTTATACATATATAAATTTATTTGTTTATTTGAGGAGGGGTGGCCACCCCCTATGCATATTTACACCAAACATATATTAAGTTTTGGGCTATAATGCTCAAATAAACTTCCAGCTTATTATTTCATCTCTTGGGCCAGTTTGGTAGCAACATAGTTTTAATCCCAATTCGGGGATAACTATGGCGATCATGTAGGATTACGTAATCCGTAGGATATTTGGTACACACTCTTTTACGATGTCCAGATTAAAACTAAAATGGGATACGAATTATATGCCGTTTGGTAACATTGGATTAAACTGTATTATACTTGCCATGTCATTAAATAAACACTAAATGATCTTATTACCCCTTGTTTTACCATATACAACCTATTGAACTAAACCTTGCCGCATTTATCCCATTCTCTAGAAGGGTCGCCTTCTTAAAAATTCTTGATCATATTCTCATTTCTCAAACAACCGCCATCTTCATGACCCCAAATCCTCACTTGCACCGTCGTGTCATGCTTCCAATGCAACCAAGCCTCCGCCTAGATGTCTCCAGGAAAAGTACCCGTCCGAGGCCTATTCTCCTGCAAGCTTTCTCTGACCAGCCGGAATCCTCTTTCCCAAGGCTATGCAATAGGAAAATGGCAACCCGACCAAGCGATTGGTTAGGAATTCCTTTAGAGCAAGAGAATCTCTCCGTGTCGGCCTCCTCCGACCTCATTCCTTTCATCGGGTGATGGTGTTGACATCCCAATGGAGACAGTCGAGCACTCCCCATCAGCCTCCCCCTTTCAACGGGTGACGGTGTTGATAATAGAGACGGTCAAGCACTTCCCGCCACCCAATGCACATAAACTGACACGACCCACTAGATTCACACGTCCAGTGTGAAAGACGGGTAATAAAATGGAGCATTTTGGCAGACTTTTCGTAATATGTCATCAAAACTTCCCTGAGGATGTGGATGAAGAAAGGGTTTGTTCATGATATTAGAAGAAGCCTGTTGGCAATGAAGACTCACCGTTCGTTGAGCTTTGCCCGTGCGACCCTACCACATCAAAATAGTGGACCCAAATCCTATGAAGATGAAAAAGTAAGCCAATGGTAAGTTACTAGTTTACTATAATTTAAACAGTTCATGTGGTTAAATATTTGTAATAAAGAATTTTTCATGTTTGGACAGAGTGTGCCGGAAAAGTGTGGACCAGGATGGCTTGATTGGGTGGATTGAGTAGGAGAAACTCCTTGCTGTGAAGGAAGGCAAACTAGTTGAACTGTGATCATGTTGTTTGGACCTACATGCTATTTAATTTTTGTTGTTTTGAACTTCAGTAATTCTGAACTTGTTATCTTGTTGTTGTCTCAGTTGTCTTGAAAATGAAATGTTGGCTAGAACTTCCAATATTTTTGGCTTCATCTGTTTAATTTTCATTTTGATGCGTCTGATTTTACCGTCAACATCGTTGTTTGTCCTTTTTGTGAACAAATAATGATACAAAGATACAAGTCTGTTTCTCCCATTCTGTCGATGTTTTGAATCATCTACTTCTTTATTTGTGTAGCATGGAAGAAAAGAAAGTTGGCAACAATGAACACTACTAAACATAATAAGGATTTTCAGAACGTAACATAAAGTTTTTACAATACTCAGTGTTAATATATCCAAAAGCAAACTAAACACATATTAAGCTTGGAAGACAATGTGTTTAAAATGTCAGAAAACATAACATAAGTTTCAAGTCTCAAAAGGGTAGGTGTTGAAAATGCCATAAAACTTAACACTAGTTTGGCTGATGAGGTGAGTTGACAACATTTACATCACCGCACTTCCCCTTCAATAAAAGTTTCATCTGTTGCTCCCTCTTAACATACTGCTAAATCTTCCATAACACGAACTCTGAAGGGTCATTGAGAAGTTGTTGTACAAAATCACGTTGATACGCACATACATGATGCACTTATAGGTTTAAGTGTACACACCGGATAAGTAATAATGCTATGATAAGGATGTCGAACCTCAGGGATTGGGATAAACAATCACTAACATTCACAAGTTTCGTGCAATTTGAACAGAATAAAACTTAATTGATGTTGATACTACTCTAGTCATTAAGCTACAAATCATATAATGAACAAAGATGATTAAAATGCAGTGGAATGAAGACAGATCTAGTACATAGGTTTGAGATATCCATATGGATTGCAACTTCACTACTTAAGTCCCACTGGTAGAATTATAACTTGAGTAGTCATGGATTAATTGTCGTATTGTGCCTACAGGATTCACCTATCCTAGACTCTTATCTCTCTTGAGCTATAAGTGTCCTTCTCTGATTTACAGAGGAGCATCTCTTGATGTCACATACAAATAAACTAGAGAAATTACTCTCGAGTGATCCTCACACGACTGCACCGATTCTATAGGTATTCTCATTTTATAACAACTGATGTGGACCTTACCATGCCTAGCATAACTTGTGTCTCACAACCTCCAATTAAACTTAGTGCATTTACACACGTGATCAGACATAAATAAATGAAGAAGAAGAATTGTAAGATCAAACACCATAAAGACAACTAAACATGGTAAATATTCCATAATCTCCCTGATTTCTTTAAGGGTTACATAACTCTTCTTGATTTAATGGTTTAGCTCATGCTTAAGGCATGAGCCATTCTACAAACACACAATATTGAATTAATCACAAGATAAGAAGAGAATCGGATAAGAGTTTCGGATGGTGACTCAAAACCCTACTTTCTTGAACAATCTTGTTCTTGTGCTTCGTGTCTTTCTTTTTATTAATTTTGGCTTTTTATACCACTTTAATAGCTTCCCGTGAAAGATTCCCGAACAGTGCAGGGGTACATTTGTCTGCCTACCAAGTGTGGCGTGGCATATCACCTTGCATAGTCATGTGATCAGGAATTGGTGTCATATCTGGGATAAGTAAAACCTCTGCTTTTGTAGTTGTTTCTCCTCCTTTTCTATCAAAGAACAAAAAATAACTTGTTTTTGCAAATGCAATGAAAACATGTATAAAAGCGTATCCAATAATCCTTATTGAGCCAAATCGTACTCAAATGGTTTGCATTTATTAGCTATAAAGTCGACTCATCAACATCACAAAACTTGAATCATTGCTTATCCTCAAGAAAACAGATCTAAATAAAAAAACCTTAAGTGCACAATGAGAATGTGTGTGGAAAAGTGGATACCTAATTCCGAGTCATGCAACTTCTTCTGCTTACAGTCATTATCAACTTTAGTGTTACTTCATACATAAAGGTGTCAACCACGACAAGAACTATGGGGGGTTTCTCACTTTCAGATTCGGTCCCTTCTTCAAACTTAGACTTATTGATTTTTCCTCCCAGCTTTTCTTCAGCTTACTTTATTCATCTCCCTTACTTTTTGTCATGCCAAAACGGTCAGCGATTGGGATAAACATTATTTTGGAAGCCAATACATACTTCTTCCATCAGAGTCTACATTAGACCCGAGGGTATTTACATAATTGATAATACAAGAGTACCATGTACAATTAAATTGTTCTTCTCTTCTTTCGTTTTGGGACAGCCACTTAACTATCCTTTGATATACAGAATATAATTTGTTTTCTCTTTGTTTTGTTTTTCTGGCTTTCTTTCTGCTTTTTTTTTGCCTGTTGTTTTGTTTTGCTTTAACTTTTCCCTATCCATCACATGTCCCAATCTTGGTTTAGGCTCAGAGTGGTTACTTTTAAACATAAGAAAAGTGTTTGGATTTTTCTATTAGTCTTAGCCTAAAGTCGGATACCTTACCCAAAATTTTCTTCCAAAAATTTCTTCCCCCAGTTCTATCATTGGCCGATTTCTCTTATGTATCAGAAGTTGTTCTATTCTGTAAATTTGTTTTTTTTAAAGTATGATAATAACCATAAGAGCAGAAGGAATAATAGCTACGTAGGCAGAAACATGCACAAGGACCAAAACATACGGGATTCAATTCAAAAGATCAACAACGAAACAAATAAAAGCACAAGGTTCAAAGTTCAGCAAATCAAGGTTCAACGATCAGTTAATTAGCCCATCCCCAAACATAGCATACACTGCCCCCCGTGGATAAAGAAATTAAGAGTTCAAGCAATAATCCCCTGAAGGCAGGCAGAGCCATGCATCATTTAGAGTTTGATCCCACCAAGTTGTAGGGGCATGCCCCATCATCAGCATCAGCATCCTCATCTTCGTTTTCCTCCTCCTCCTCCTCCTCATTGTTCTCTTCTTATTTATTGCCAGTCCTAGTGGCTTCCTCGCTTGATGGTGTAGATGGAGTAAAGGTTAGTGAAGGTGTCAATGAGATGACAATATACTGCACACCCTTCATTGTGGACATCAACACCAAATTCGTGTACACTGTGGAGAGGCATTGGTAAGAGTGGTCCACAAAGATCTCCCACTGGTCCGGATTCGGAGAAGCAACTACTAGAGGCATGGCTGGTGCAGGCTTTTTGAGCTTATACCCGGACTTGGTACCTGCAGAGGATAGGAGTTGCCAATTTGGCTTTACCTTTGAACTTGGAGGCAGCGGATTTCACTGGGGTGGCTTTAGTTTTGGGTCCTTGGCGGTCAGAGTAAGTGCCTTATTTACTTATCAGAGTAGGAGTGATATCCAGAGCAGGAGGAAACAGCTTCTCGTCCTCAACCAAGGCTACCCCAGCCTTCAGACACATCGTGGTGATCAATGAGAGAAAGTGCAGTGAGTTGGGTCGCTTCTCCAGGGCAGCTAGACTCTCCATAATGTCTTTGTAGATGACTTTCCCCACATCAATGCTTCATCCAGTTTTAAAAGCATAGATGAGTAGCAGTCGTTTCAACAAGACGCCCCCAGTGTTGGTGGTTGGCATAATTCTTGTGCTTATGAATAAGTCCCACATAATGACAGTGGCATGACAATCTAACTTGTTAACCACCAATTCAATCGGTTTGGTTCCAGTGGACATCTTCCACGTCATTCCCGGAGAATATAGATATTCGGTCAGATCAGGGTATCTTGAACTTTGAGAACTCATCTTCACTTAGACACACAGGATTATGAAGCTAGTTAATTTTCTCCGGGATAAACGGTACCCAAGTCCCTCTAACATATACTTTGGAGTCATTCATGACAGCCAAGTTCGTATAAAATTTGCTTACCTAATTTAGTGCATACTCAGTTGGAGTTCTAATAAACTGAGTTCAATAACGATCTTTAACAGCTTTCCTAATAGTGGGCATGCATCAAAAAGCAAAACTCTTCTTCGGAATCACATCCAACACATCAACAGTGGCATAATAGAATTTTTTTTCAGTGGCATTCGCAAACTTCTCAGTAACACCCGATTTAGTAATTATCGCTTTCTTATGTGGCATGCTTCTAAACTCAGAGATTACTGGAATAATGAGTTCAAGTGAGCTATTACTTACTGTGAAGCACCATAGAAAACTTGCGCTCATACGGGTTCTGGGTTCTGATGTAACGCGAACTACACAGTGGAGCCGAGATGATGTTGTCGTTTAGGGTTAGTCGCTATCAAAAATTGAGTTGCTGCTCAAGGCGAGACAACTGCCATTTTTTTTATATCGGGACCTAAGTAGGCCTCTAATTTAATATGTGGTCGTTACTGTGGCTTTTATTGGGCCGAACGTAGATGAAGAGAAATTAACCGCCCATTATGGTAACTGTGGATAAACTGTACGTGGTGATCATGTGCATTAAATGATAAATTGGAGCTTCTTCTTGTATTTTCTACTCCATTATGATTTTTTCTTGATCTTTTAGCGATTATGTTCTCGTAGGTCACCCTGTAGGATAAAATTGCCATTGGGGGATTTATAACTACCCTTCCCCAAACATAACACGTTTTATAACATGATGTTGATTGAGTTAAGTTAGTAGAAAGGTTGAGAGTATATCCCTGAGTGGTGCAAAATAACAGATATTGGGTTGCCTCCCAAGCACCACTTCTTTATTGTCTTTAGTTAGACATTCTGAACTTGCTTCAGTGAGCAAAGGCATTAAGTCTCTCTAACATGTTGCTACCTTCCTCATATGGCTTCGGCCGCTGTCCATTCACTTTTAAGGTACCTTTATCTGAATGAGCAATCTCTATGGACACAGATGGAAATATTGGAGTGATCTCAAAGGGGGTCTAGACCTTCTGGATTTCAATTTTTGTGCCAAAAATTTAAGCCTGAAGTTGAACAAGAGTGCCTTTTGTCTTTTTTGGAAATGGAGCCTGAGTATGTGTTTATTATGCCAAGCTTTTGTTTTATCCTTGTATATTTTGGCATTCTTATATGCTCAGTTCTCAGCACATCCAATTCATTTAATTTAGCCTATTCTCTCCTGCTGCTTTCATGCTATAATTAAACTTACGCATGGCCCAGTAGGCTCTATGTTCCAACTCCAGAGGCAAGTGACAACCTTTTCCATAGACCATACAATATGGAGACATGCCAATGGAAGTTTTGTAGGCAGTTTTGTAAGCGCAAAGTGCATCATCGATTCTTCATTCCCAATCTTTGTGGGATGTGCTCACTATTTTTTCTAAGATTGTCTTTATTTATCTATTTGATATTTCAGCTTACGCATTAGTCTGAGGATGATATGCCAATGAAGTACGATGTCAAACTCCATACTTCCTTAGGATTACTTCAAAGATTTTGTTGCATAAGTGTGATCCCTCATCACTCATAATGCATCTAGGTGTACCAAATATTTAAAACATATTTTTGCGCAAAAATCTCACCACTACTGCTGCATCACTAGAGGGTGTGGCTATTGCTTCAACCCATTTGGAGACATAATCCGTTGCCACTAATATATACTTTTGCCCCATAGACAGAGTAAATTGTCCCATGAAATCAAGTCCCCATACATCAAAGACCTCAACTTCCAACATATTTTACTAAGGAATTTCATTTCTCTTTGCAGCACAAGAGAAGTTGACTCCATTATGGCTATAGGTAGCCAACTGGGAATAGACTATGGCACCTTCAAACAAGAATTTCGGTGTCTTATACATAATATGAACAATAACAATCAAGCTGAAGCTAATATCCGGGTGAACATGACACCAAGTCACCCCTCAAGGGCAGATGTTGCTGTTCTTTCATGAAGATAATCTCATATAATGTGAGGGGCCTAGGGACACTAGGTAGGAAAAATCAGTTTAAACAGTTAATTCTCAAGGAAAAGTTGGACTTCATCAGTATTCAAGAAACAAAATTGGGCACTATAGACAGAACTCTTTGTACATATCTGTGGTATAATACTGATTTCAACCGGTGTTATAAAGGAGTTGAAGGACAGTCCAGAGGTTTGTTGTGTTTGTGGGACAAGAAAAAGTTTGTAAAGACTTCCTTATTTGATAGTGAAGGTTTCTTGAAAGTGTCTGCTTTTTGGTTTGATGAAGCTATAGTCTCACATATGGTAAATGTCTATGGACCAAGGGAGTTGAGTCTGAAACAACTACAATGGCAAGCCCTCACAAGTACAATCCTACCTAAGATGAATGATAAATGGTGTGAGATGGGAGATTTTAATGTAGTCTTAAATTTGTCAAAAAGAAAAGGTTCAGCAAGACATAACTATGATCTGGAGGTGGAAACTTTTAGACTGTTTATCAACACTGTGGGACTGCATGATCTACCAATGGGACACATAAAATATACATGGTATCTAAAATCCTTGAATGCTATGAGTCGATTGGATAGGTTCTTAGTTAATAATTCCTGGCTAGGCTTAGAGACTACATGGCTGCAACTGGGACTGGACAAAGATGGGTCTGACATTTGCCCGGTAAGTCTGTGTTCAAAAATTCAAAACCGGGGACCAAAGCCTTTCAAAGTACTGGACATTTGGTAGATAGATAAAGATTACAATGAGTTGATTGAGAGAACCTGGCAGAGCATCCACATTGAAGGATTTGCAAGTTATCAACTGATGATGAAAATTAGACAGCTGGAGGCTAGCATCAGATTGTGGAACACCTCTACTACTAGAGACGTATCAACTGAAAAAAAATCAATACTCTCGGATATTAAAACTCTGGAGCTGAAATCAGAATCCAATAGATTGGACATCAATGATCAACTGCTGTTTGACACTCTGCAATCCAGACTAGAAGGAATTACAACACATCTTGGCAGTATGGCCTATCAAAAGTCTCGCATCTCATGGTTACAACAAGGTGATGAAAATGAAGCATATTTCCATAACAGCCTCAAAAAAACAGTAACATGAATACTATTAGAGGAATTTGGGAAGGGTCAGCCTGGTTAGAAGAAGTTGATCAAATAAAAGACTACTTTTTTAACCACTTTAAAGATAGATTTTCTTAAAAATTGCATAGCAGGCCAAAATTTTGGTTTAGGTTGAAGAACTTTGTTCTTCATACTAAATGGAGGCTGCAGGCCCCATTCACATAATCTGAAATTCTAGAGGCTATAGCTGGTTGTTGTAGCTCCAAGAGTCCTTGAACGGATGGGCTAAACTTTAAGTTCATTAAACAATTTCTACACCTACGGAAATCTGATATCTTAAGACTGCTGCATGAATTCTACAAAAAACTGCAAGCTAGTGAAGGGAAGCAACGCTGCACATATTACATTGCTAGCAAAACATCTAAGCTAATGCAAGTCAGGGATTTTAGACCAATCACATTGATTGGTAACATGCCCAAGATCATAGCTAAAGCTTGGCTAATAGGGTCTGCAATGTTCTGCATAGTCTGATAAGTAACAATCAGATTGTCTTTATTAAGGGTAGAAGGCTCTTGGACAGTGTAGTTGTGACCAATGAAGTTGTGTATGAGATGAGGAAACTAAAGAAGAACACTGTTATTTTTAAGGTGGATTTTGAAAAGGCGTTTGATACGTTAAATAGAAGCTATTTGCTGGATATTATGGCCAACATGAACTTACCAACGTGCTGGAATTAGTGGCTGAAAGGACTGCTTGACTCATCCTCTGCCTCGGTCCTAGTTAATGGAAACCCTACTAAGGAATTCTACCCAACCCAGGGCATTAGACAAGGGGATCCACTCTCCCCCTTCCTGTTTCTCATGGCAGTTGAGGGCCTATCAGCAATGGTTAGTAAAGTAGCTGAACTTAATCTATTCCAGGGCCTATGCATTGGAAAAGGAAAGGTGGTTGTAACTCACCCTATTCTTTATGGGCAAGCTGACTAAAATTCCATTCATGCCTTCAAGGCTATTCTGATGAATTTCCAGTTGGTGTCTGGACTTCGGATCAACTTCAGCAAGAGTCAGTTGATAGGGATTAATGTCCAGCCATCAATTTTGGAAGAAATGGAAGCCTACTTAAACTGCCAGACAACAACTATTCCTTTCAAATACTTAGGCCTCCCAATTGGTGCCCAAGTAAACAGGATGGAGATCTGGAAACCATTGTTGAGCAAGTATGATAACACTTTATCCTCATGGGAGCATAAACTTTTATCCTCTGGTGGCAAACTTACTTTAATCAACTATGTGCTTTCCTCTCTGCTCTCTCACTACTTCTCATGTTTTAAAGCTCCAAAATCAGTCATCCATCGACTGATAGCTACATGAAAGAATTTCTTTTGGCGAAGGACATAAGACAAGAGAAAAATGAACCTGTTATCCTAGAAGAAAATTAATCTACCACTTAGCAAGGGAGGTCTAGGTCGCTGCCTTGCATCATTCAATGATGCCATGCTGGGAAAATGTGGGATACAGATTTTAAATGGAGAAAAAACACTTGCCATCTCCGTTTTGAGATCAAAGTATGGTATTCAGAATCAACTCACTCTTGCTGGCCTGAGGGAACTGGTGGCACACACTACTTTTGATATTAGGCTGGGAGGTAGGAAGAGAGGAAGGTCCTACGCATCTGGATGGTGGACAACATCTTCCAAAATTTATCTCTAAAATTGAATAATAACTGGTTCATTCAAAATTTATCTCTACAACTGGGGAAGGGATACAACATCAGGCTATGGATGGATAGATGGCTTTGGAATTCCATATTGGCAGCAAGGTTTCCTAGGTTATTCAGAAAGGAGCAGCGGAAGGATATCAGTATTGCAGAGGCTGGATGCTGGATCAATGGGATATGGACATGGCAATGGAGATGAAACCAAACTAAACCAAACATACCCAGTAAAATCTCGCCCTAGACAGGATCTGGGGAGGGTGGGATGTACGCAGTCATTCCCTTACCTCTCAAGAGAGATGAATAGACTGTTTCCATGGAGACCCCCAGCTCGAGAGAGAAAATAATAGTACCAATAATAGAAATAAAAGTAGAAGTAGAAAATACATGCATAAATAAAATCATACCTGAATAAATAAATAAGTACATACCCGACGAAATAAATAAATACACAAGTAAGTAAACAAGTAAGTACCATCTCGCCAATAGTCTATCCTCCCTCCGTCTATCCAAAATCCAGTAATCATACGTTTGTCCTATATAGTTCTATATATCCCTATCCGTAATACGGCGTCCCCAACTCGTCCTATCGGAGGTCATGTCCTTAGAGAGGTCCAATCCCTATAAATTTAATCGAACTTGCTCCTCCCACGTCATCCTAGGTCTCCCTCTCCCCCGCCTTCCTTCGACTTGAAGCCCTTCAACTCTCCTGACGGGCTCGTCGACATGCCTTCTGCGTATATGTCCAAACCATCGCAATCTTTCCTCTCTCAGCTTGGCGCTGATGGATGTAACACGTACTGTGTCCCTAAAGATCCCATTCAGAATCTTATCCAATCTCGCGCAACCACACATCCATCTTAGCATTCGCAATTGAGATGGAGAAGGGCACTACTAACCTCTGAACATCTTGATCTGGAAGATCTACCAGGTATTTTGCAACGTATCAGGCATAAACCGCATAAGAAGGATAGGTACAGATACACTACTAACTTGGAAGGAAAGTATACTACCAAAGATGCCTATCAAGTTATCACCCCAAATACGCCGCGGGTATACACTTAACTGTTAGTGTTATGTCGTAAGGCCAATCACCTTAGGCCTATGTATTAATACTTTAATGTTGTATATATGATTGTAGCAACCTTCACTACTTGTT
>JAOWBN010238940.1:0-12175 GCA_028565015.1 Pinguicula moranensis
CCTCATAGGGCACAAGGAATGGCAAGACTGGACAAGCTACACATACCCAGCATTAGATTCTTTTGATAATGTGCTAGTCTTGGCAGAAAATAGAAATCTCAGAGTAGGGGCTGTGCCTCAAAAACTAGGACTATATCATGTACTTAGAGTATTTTGTATAGGTTTGGTTCTCACCTTTAAGAGAATCATATGAATAAAGGGTAGGTAATTTCAGCTAAAAAAATTAAAAAAAAAAAGTAATTACTAGATCCAAGTCAAGATTCATCTCTTGCACAATCACTTTTGAACTTGCTCTGAAACCAGTATAGTAAAAAGCAAGAAGATGAATTTCTAAACCAAAGCTATAACTTCAGCTACTTCTGTAAATCCGGATCCACATAAAACATTCAGATGTGTAGCTGAATTACATGGAAAGAAGCAAACAACAAATAAGGGGGATAAAGCAGATCCAGTTTCCTCATATTCTCAGCTAAAAGTTAACAGCTTTTTCTTTGCTTCCATAACCAATATATCATGATAATAAAATATGGGACATGAAACCAGAGGGATGCAACAGTACAATTCAGCTTCAGCTTATTGATCATATAAATGTATAAAACACTACCAAGCAATTTGCGAAGATCATACTCAAGCAAATAAAATAATTATGCTTCCATAGAAAGGGTTTTCCTATCATGTTAATTTACAAGAAAAAGAAGCATACACTTATAGTTTAACTCACTTGAGAAGCAGCATACCTTATCAGCTCCGAGAATAATGCTGTGGACAAGTGGAATAATTTTGCTACTACGTTCAATCTCATAGCCCAGGAAATATTTTGCCTGTGATAAGCCAATTACAATTGCTGAAGCAGTAGTAAAACCAGAAATCACGGAATGGCTGATGAATCGTATAAGCCACCCAAGCCTAGATGTAGAAAAATCAATATAAGATATTCTATTTGTTTGAAAATTCCGTCCTCAGACAGAGGAAAGAAAAATCATGAAAAATTTCGAATAAAGGGAAACAAAAATCACACTATTAGTTCTCAGTTAAATATGTGTAAAGATTGCTGCAGCAGCAATTTGAATTATACATATAAGTATATAGGAAAAGACATCATCACATAATATCACTTGTTCAACAGTAAAATCATGCCAAACCATTGGCCACTAGTGCAAAAATCCAAATTTGCCTCATTAGTAACCTATTTACTGCTGCAACAGCCTATTGACTTTGAAGAGCTACAGAGGATCCTAATAAAATACTATGGGCAACAAAAGATTCTAAGCAAGGCTATCACCACTAAGACAACCAAATAAATTCATCCGAATGAAAATGAAAATGGTTGTAGAAAGTTGAACCAATTGCAACTCACAGTGCTCAGTCGGCTTACTGTGAGATTAGAAGCAGCAATCCGGTGCAAATTCGCACCTCCAAAATCAGCGGTTTTCTCCTAGCGAATGATACAACACAGAATTCTAACGTTATACAACATCGAATTCAATTACAACAAGGAGACATGTTATGCAAATTGTGCAACCAAGAACTAGAAACTGTCAGACGCTAATGTAGCTGGACACATGAATTATGGATGCAGACCTATCAGTGGTTTGGGTAATTGATCGTGCTACACATTGATCCAGAATAGAACATTCATCTAAACATGGAGCTGAGTCAAAACAGGAAGAATGGAAACTTATTTGCAATGCAATGGAGTCATCTTCCAGAACAGAGCACAGATCCTCAGGAGGCGATGGATTCGATCAAATTTCAGATCTTCTGACATTTAAGCTGAGCAAACTCGAAATCAAAACTCATAATACATGTAATTCCTGTTCTTGATCCAAGAGATAGCAAACCCTAAACCTCAATTCCAGCGATTTGGTACGAACCCGTGAGATTCGAGCAAACCTACATCAAGAACGGAGAATTCTTCGGTTATTCGAGAATTCGTTCGGGAAGCTTATCGAAGAAGACGGAAATGTATCCCTCAATTCGTTTGAAACGAATGAAAGATTTTCCAGGACGACGTGAAATGAAAAAACCAGTTCACTCGAGGGCGAAATTGTCTTTTCCACCTAATATAATTTTTCCCAGTCGCTCAACGGCGCGTGAATTTTTCTCAGGGGCAGTGGAGTTGTTTTTGAATGTACAGGGGGTAAAGTGACCCTTTTGAAAGTACAAGTGAGTAAATTGACTAATAAGTATAGTACGGGGGGGCTAATGGCCTTTTACTCAAAAAATAAGTAAGAAATCCATTAGGTGTCAAGCCCATATGTTACAAAGAGAAGGAGATTCGCCAAGTACATGGGACATCTCAGAGAGTGGTTATGCCTCAAGGAATCTACCTTGTGCCTTTGCATCACATGGGCTCATGGAGAAATGACCTCGTACCAGAGACGATTTCTTTAAGATGGGCACATGCATTCCCCTTACAAGAACTTAACAACCACCGCCCATAAGTGGGGTATGTAATTGGCTATCACATCACAAAGAACTCAAGAAAAAAGTGATCTTGTACATCTACAAGACCCCTCAAGTCGAGCACATCCATCCTCCAACTTCCATTCGACCACTTAGTGTTTAACAAGAATTAACAACTCTTAAACTTCTATCAAGCCCTTTTATAGACTTTCATTTGACCCCTTAGTGTTTAATTTGAGTCTTGACCGAATTGATGATGGAGTGATGGTCCATTATCTTCATCTTCTTGGTCAACCAATGATACATGTCTTTCATCCTTGGTCCACGTACTTGACACTCCTCCTTAGACTTGATTATCCTTCCATTCTCCATCCTTGATGCCTGAAACTTCTCCATTCCCTTCCAACTTCACACGGTTTTGACTCCCATTTTCCATCACAAGGTTTTGACTCCCTCTTTCCATGACATTGTGTTAACCTTGCCCTTGTGGAATGTTATGAGATGAGTGAACTTCTTGTCCTTCTACTCAACATGCATGGACATGGAAAATGTGGGCTGTGTATAATTCCTCAAGTGGGCCCTTGCTCAAGTGGCCTCCTCACGTAATCCAATCAAATAAATGAATTGGACTTACCCATGTTGAGTGTCTCTTTGAGGTGGATCGAGAGTTGCCTCGACCCGCATAGTTTGTAATAATAAGGCAAACCATCCTTGAGCTTCCTTAGTCTAGCTCGAGTGATGGGTCCTTCGGGTAACTTCAAAGGGTCCGTCGCCTCTTGGGTAGGGAAGGTGGAAACCCATATTAGAGACTTCCCACAATTCACATCAGGAATACGCCGATACATTTGAAAAGCCAATGGATACCCCACGTCCACTTTGTCGAATGTCCTTGGGAAACCCCTCCCTTGGAAGACGCAACGCATTTTTAACTCGGAAGCCAATGAAAATCCCCTCAAGAAGGATCCCCTCACGAGATTTGGAGACCAGAGGTTACAACTAACCAAACATGCCGAGGAAGCACTGTGGAGGGGATGGCTGCCCAATGTAGTTTTTGTGCCGGGGGAAGGAAGCTAGTGGAAAATGCACATTGACTTTCTATACTAAGACAATGTTCCATAAGCAATTCCTTCACCCACTGTCCATCGGATTGGCAATTCCACCACTTCATTCGTGTAACAGGCACCCACCCAAGGTGTCATGGATGTGTTAGTGGCCTGTATTCTTTAAATGATCTCTTTAAATACCTGCCCTCCCTCTCTTTTTGAAAAATGCTTCAAGTTGGAGAAGCCACTGAAGACCAACCTCGTTTGAAGCGCCTCATGTGATGAAAGCTTTGGAAGATGTTGCTTCCACAACGAGCATTACCCATTCAAGATGCCTCATGACCTGGATAGAGTGAGTCATAGGGCTTCCTACAGTGACAACTAACCCATTCAAGCAGGTTAAAGATTCAGATGCACGTGTTAAAACTCTTTGTTTAATACTTCAAAGATTATTATAGGTTTTAATTGGATGCCATCCAGAATGACCCTCATCGAGGAAGGCGCTTTGCCTATCTCCTCGCCTGGACCGCCTTTTTCCACCGTTGCAGAGGGAGTATGCTCGACGGGAGCAAAATCAAAGGCCAATGATTGAGAAGGTTTAGGATTTGCTGGAACGCAGGCCTTGAGGGTTCCACAAACCAAGAAGACTCGTGCAAAGAGGCCGAAGACGACCCACTACAAGCTGAAGCATGTTGATTAATTCCCGATGCCAACGAGGTAGTAGATTTTTGGGACCTCTAGAGTCTTCGGAGGAGTAAAAGAGGGATCGCCCACCTCGCTCTCTCCATTAGGTTAGCAATTGTAGAAAGTTAAAGGCCCATCAATTTAAAATCAGAAATCAAGGAGGCGTGATGTGGTCAATTTCCTAACCCACTGTCCAAGAAGTTGACATGCAATCTCTCTGGTTTCACCTCTGTGATTATGAACTCTATGCAAAAGGTCAAGTTGAAACACTGAGAGAGTTCGGACTGAGGGCAAACAAAAAAGAAATTTGATTCCTACCAATCAGAAAGGAGGGGAAAAGACTTCATTACGCCCCTACCATCACGTCAGTAAAGGCTCACCAGGAGCCCATCAGTGGGAAAAGGCTCGAAGGCAACCGAGAAGAAAGTGAATATAGCAAGGATATTGAGCTCCATAGTTGGACAATGCTTGCTTATTTGACTTTCCTGGATTTAGAGCTGGAATAACTTGATGTTAAAACTACTTTTTTGAATGGTGAACTAGATGAACAAATCTTTATGGATCAGCCCCTCGGGTTTATAGATAAGAAAAAACCTAATTACATTTCTTCTCTGAAAAAATTCCTGTATGGTTTAAAAAAAAGCACCTAGGCAGTGGTTCAAAAGATTTGATTCATTTATGTTCAATTTAGGATTTACTACAAGCAATTATGACTTATGTTTGTATTTTAAAAATTCTAAAATTGTTTTTGTGTTTTTGTTGCTTTATGCGGATGACATGCTGATAATGAGTAAGTTCAAAACTAAAATTCCTGAGTTAAAGATAAAGTTAAATTCTGAATTTAAAATGAAAAATTTAGGTGAAGTTTAAATAAATATATGACTTTCTCTCTCCTATGATATTTTCTCTCATCTCCTTCTCTCTCTTCAAGGTTTTCCATTGAGAAAATCTCTGGTTTTTTGGCTTCTTTTGAAATAATCTAATGTGTTTCTCGGGCCGGATTCTAGATCTTTGATGAAATGTTGTCACCATTATACGGAAAAATGGAATAATAAATTATAAGAACTCTTACGACTTTCTCTCTACTCTGATATTTTCTCTTGATCTCCTTCTCTCTCTTCAATGGTTTTCCGTCGAGAAAATCTCTTGTTTTTTGGCCTCTTTTGTAATATTCCAGCGTGTTTCTACGGCCAAAGTTTATATCTTTGGTGACCTATTATCACCGTTATACGGCAAGCCTATTTGCCAATTTTGGAAATCTGTTTTTGAGGCTTTACTGTGAAGATTGTAATATCTTGGGATATTTGAACCTGTTTTGGTTAAGTTATTAACATACACAGCGAGCATCCATTTGGATTTCAACGTGGATGTTGTTCGAGAATAGATTTTCAAGAAACCATGGGCCTTAATCCACATGTCGTGTTTTTGCTTTATATTTCAATTTCTCTTAATTTTCTTTATTCAATAAGTTACTAACATTCTGTTTAGTCGCTAGACTAATTTCAAAATTCCAACAATGGTATTAGAACCAGGTATCTGGAAGTTTCGGAGGATTACCTAAAAATCTTGGTAAAAGGCTAAGCAAGAAGTAGATCTTACTCCCCTGACGAAGTTAGGCTGGTAAAATTCTCATTTATACTTTTTTGCAATTTACAGTTCTAGTTTTTTTTGCTGCATGCACTCTGAGATCCTAGATCTAAGAGGTGTGCTAGCTTACTGCCTTTTTTATTCTGAAAAATGTGGCCATTGCATTTGGGGGCTTTTTTACCGCTTTCTTACGTGCAAGGCTTGTTGCCTTTTTTGTGTTAGGCTTGTCGCCTAATCTGTGAAAATATTGTATAAGGCTTGCCATATTTTGTGCCTATCTGGTTACTTGAAGCTGTGAGACTTGTTGTCTCTGAAGATTTTTTAGTGATAAATTTGTGAGTTCTTCTGTTGATCTGTTTACCCCGTTAATCTTTTAGTTGAAGTCCTAGAAAGTGTGACTACTAGGATTGAAATTAAGTTATTTGATGGTGAAGGTGATTTCAATAGTTGGAGTAAAAATATTAAAGTACTTTTATCATGCAATAAAGTACATTATGTTTTAATTACTGATATGACTAAGTGGTATGAAATTAAAGAAGAGAATCAGAAATTAAAGAAGAGACTTATAACTTGATTATTCTCAACCTCTCTGATTTTGTACTTAGAAAAATAGATGGGGATAAAGATCTTGCTGACTTTGTGGACTAAGCTTAATAATCTGTATGCTTCAAAAACTCCTATCAAATTAATCTTTGTGAAGGGTGCACTATTTTCATTCAAAATCGATTATGCTAAGTCTATTGATGAAAATCTTGATGAATTTTTTAAACTACGTTAAGTGTTAAAGGGTATTGAGCACGATTTAGATGATGCTAGTCTAGTCATGATTTTGTTAAACTCTCTAAATAAAAATTATTTTGTTGTTAAAAATACTTTACAATATTCTGGTGTGGTTCCAAAAATAGAGATTATAATGTTTGTCCTTAAGTCTAGGGAACTAGAATTAAGGACAACTAGGTAGCAATCAAATGCTCTGTTTGTGAATAATAAACCTACTGAGTCAAATAACAAAATTAATCATCATCAATTTAAAATAAGAAGAAAGAAAATAATAATAATAATAATAATAATAATAATAATAATAATAATAATAATAATAATAATAACAAAAAGTTTAAAGATGATATGTTTTGTAATTAATGTAAGAAATCGGGGCACATTATTAAAGATTGTTATAAGTTGAAGAATAAGGAGAAAGGAAATTCATAATCAAATGTGGCTATTTTGAAAAATAATGAAGATGATACTCGTGAAGTTCTCTATATTTCTAATCACATATTTGAAGAACTAAATGTCTCTAATAATTCTACATGCAATGATTGGGTACTTGACTCTGGTTGTATATTGCATATGAGTTCTCATGAAAATTTGTTTTCAAACTTAGATAAGTCTAAGAATGGTCTAGTTTAAATGAAAAACAATACTTGCTCAGTAGAAGGTACAAGAGAAATTAATCTGAAACTGACTGATAATAAGTAGGTTTGCATGTCAGATGTCATGTAAATTCCATATTTAAAAAAAAAAACTTATTTCTCTAGGAGCTTTAGAATAATTTGGTTGCTTGTTTCATGCTGAAAATGGTGTGTTAAAAGTATCTAAAAATGAAAGAACAATTCTTACTGCTAAAATAAAAAAATAGATTATATTTTCTAGAGAGAAAATATCAAGAACAATCTGATGAGTGCTCATTTGCTATGTGATTCTGAAAATATTAAATTATGGCATTTAATATTAGGACATATGAGTCAAAAAGGTTTGACTATTTTACATTCCTTAGGAAGTTTAGGGAAACATGATATTTGTGAACTTGAGTTCTGTGAAACCTGTGTGTTAGAGAAATAGCATAGACTAAAATTTCCTAAAGATGTGCATTTATCTAAACACATACTTGAATACTTGCATGCTGATTTATGCGGTCCTGAATCTGTTGCTACTATTGGTGAAAATACGTAGTTTCTTTCTGTTGTTGTGATTTTAGAAAAAAAAAGTTTGGGTTTTCTAGTTACAATCCAAATATCAAGCCTTTTTGAAATTTAAAGATTGGAAAACCTTAGTAAGTGAATCAAATTGATAACGAATTCAAATACTTGAGAACAGATAATGGACTAGAAATTTGTAATTCCTTGTATGACAATTTGTGCTCTACTTCTGATATTACTAGACATAAAACAGTTAGATATACTCATCAACTGAATGGGATAACTCAACGCATGAATAAAACCTCGTTTGATAAAGTTAGATGTTTGTTTGTTACTTCATGTTTGAAAAATCTTTTTAGGGAGAGGCACTGAGCATGGCTGTCTATTTAATCAATAAGAGTCCCTCATCTACCTTAGATTTCAAATGCCCGAAATTTGTATGGTCCGGTATAGACCATAATCTTATTCATTTAAGGGTGTTTGGGTATGCATCCTATGCTCACACTAAGTCCGAAAGTTAGACCCCAGGTCTTTCAAATGTGTTTTCCTTGTATACCAAAAAGGCACTAAAGGCTTAGGATATAAGATAGAAGTGTGCCTGGTTTGAAAATTTTAATTAGCAGAGATGTTATCTGTAATGAATCTGATTTTTCCTACTTACCTGTGAAGTTTACTAATACATCAATTGAGGTGGAGTCAAGGAAAACTCCTAGTTAGGTGGAGTTGGACAGAGAAGTTCCTCATAGAAACCTGTCCAATCTGAGGAACTTGAAGTGATTCACAATTTCTTAGAACCTGATCAGCTTCCATCTGTTCAGCCACAACCATTCAACTCATACAACAATGCCCTAAATAAGGGCACTAGGAATAGAATTGTCCTACTAGATATGCAAATAATTTTGATTGATTGAGTTTGTATACTCTGTGGCCGAACAAATTTTATCCTCTGAACCTGATTAGTGCTATTCTACAATTAAGTGTGATCAATCTAAAAATTGAAAGCATGCCATGTTAGATGAATGAATTCACTTAGAAAGAATAAAACTTGGGAATTAGTCCACAAGCCTAAAAACCAGAAAATAGTAGGTTGTAAGTGGATTTTTAAGCTCAAAGAAGGAATTAAAATTTTGGTCCATACATTTATAAAGAAAGAATAGTTGCTAAAGGGTCTTCTCAAAAAGAAGGCATTAACTATAATGAGATATTCTCTCCTATTGTCAAATATAAAACTATTCGAATTATGCTTGCTTCTGTGACTTTTCTGGATTTAGAGTTGGAACAACTTGATGTTAAAACTGTTTTTTGAATGGTGAACAAGAGGAGAAAATCTTTATGGATCAGCCCCTTAGATTTGTAGATAAGAAAAAACATGATTATGTTTGTTCTCTGAAAAAATTCCTATATGGTTTAAAACAATCACCTACGCAGTGGTACAAAAGATTTGATTCATTTATGTGCAATTTAGGATTTACTAGAAGCAATTATGACTCATGTTTGTATTTTAAACATTCTAAGTCAGTCCAAAACTGAAATCAGTGAGTTAAAGCTTAAGTTAATTTTTGAATTGAAAATGAAAATTTAGGTGAAGATAAAATATATATAACTTTCTCTCTCCTCTGATATTTTATCTCGATCTCCTTCTCTCTCTTTAAGGGTTTTTCGTCGACAAAGGCCTCTTTTGTAATATTCTAGCCTGTTTCTACGGCCGGATTCTAGATCTTTGGTGACCTGGTATCACTGTTATATGACAAGCCTGTTTGCCGGTTTGGGAGATCCATTTTTGAAGTTTACTGTAGAGATTGTAATATCTTGAGATATTTGAACCTGTTTGGTTCGATAATTAATATAAGCAACGAGCATCCATTTGGAGTTAAACGTGGATGTATCGGGAAGAGATTTTCGGTGAATCACGGGTGTTAAACCGCGTGTCTTGTTTTTGCTTTATATTTCAATTTCTATTAATTTTCTTTATTCAAGAAGTTACTAACATTATGTTTAGTGACTCACTAAACTGATCTCAAAATTCCAACAGCACTATCATATAAGGTGTGACATTAAAAATTAAACATGCAATATCACATCTCCATATCCTGTAGGTTCCCGAAATCTACTTAACAAATTTTTGTGTAATTAAATTCTTCTTGCCATCTCCTTTTCGATATCCTCTTCATAGAGGTGAACAAAAAAAATCGTTGGCTATTCGGTTAACCAAACCGAATAATCAAAAATTTGGTTGGATTATTTGATTAGGTTATGGTTATGAACTGTCATAATCGAACTTTATTTGTTTCCGTTATGTATATAACGAATTTGATTTTGGTTATAATCGAAAACCAACTTCTTTTTTATTTTTTTTGTTTATAAAATGACGTCGTTTCGAACTTTGATGAAAAGAAAATCAACGTCGTTTTCTTCTCTGCCTCATAACCTTATAAACATAATTGAATTTTCAATTTTGTCTCTTCATTTTTGACATTTACTTTATTCTGTGCTTATGCGATCATTTCTTCAAATTTTCCTTGATCGAAAAAATATTATCATTTTTTAAATAAATATTGCACGTATTTAATGATTTTTTAAATTATATATTATTTCCACAATTCCTACTTATTTAATAAATAAAAAAATAAAAATAAAAATAAAAATAAAAAATAAAAAAATAATAATAATAAATGTTCGCTTAATCGAAAATCAAGTCATGGTGGCTCAAGTGGTGAGCAACTAAACCTCACAACTGTGAGGTCCAGGGATCGATACCCGCCTGGGTCGCAAAATGGAAACGGCCTCTTTATATAATTACAAGGGTAAGGCCGCGTACATCAGACCCCCCAGACCCCAACTTAGATGGGAATATACTGGGTAAAGTTGCGTTTTGGCATTAAATTTTGAACAAAGTTTATCTCTGCATTCTTTCCTTTGGCTTTTGAAACTTGATAAAATTCTACAAGGTGCTTTGGTATAAGACAAGTACGAGACCAATGATTGTTCATCCCGCATCGATGACAAATATTCTCTGCATTCTTGTTGCCTTGAGATTCTTTGTTACGACCTTATAAGTTTTCATTTTTCTCCTACTTCTGGTGGTCATTTGTATTATTGGAAATATTGCGACAAAAATAAAGATGATTTCTCCAATTTTCACACCACGGTGGGGGCCTTGATTAAATGTATTTGCATTTGAAAATGAAACAGAACCACTTGAACGTGATTGATGATTTTTCATTAGTAACTCGTGTTCAGCTACAAGAAGACACAAAATTAGTTCGTAGTACTTCTTAAAACCCTTTCATGGTATTACTGCTACATGAGCATATTAGTGACATGAAAAGTAGGTAATGTTTTCTCTAACATGTCCTCATCGATAATCTTTTCACCACATAACTTTAGTTGGGAACTGATTTTGAACATGCCATAATTCGCTTACAGATTTAAAATCTTGTAAGCGTAAATGCAACCAATAATTACGAGCTTTCGGAAGTATCACCGTTTTTTGGTGATCATATCTCTTTTTGAGATTTTCCAAAAATCTGAGGATCTTTTATAGTGAGGTATTATACTTTAAGCCCCTCATCAATATGATGACGAATAAATATCATGGTTTTTGTCTTATCTTGTCGAGATGTTTTATTTTCATCTTTTATGATGTCTCCAACACCTATAGCATCTAGATGAATTTTCGTATCAAGAATACATGACAAGTAATTTTTTTTCCGTTATATCCAAAGGCACAAACTCAAGTTTCAAAATATTAGACATTATAACAATAATTAATTAACTTTACCTTAACAATAATGCTAGAAGCCCAATAGTAGAGTCGTGCTGATAACGTATCGTGAATTATTTGTGCAAATATAAACAAATGCAATTCAAGAATTAAAATGAGCAAACAAAATCGTTTCTTTTCTTCTCAACCTTTTTTCTTCTTCTCAAATTCTATTCAATTTTTTTCCTCTCCAATTTCTTTTCTTCACTAATATTTTCTCTCTCGTTACTTCATCATGTCTCCATCTTTTATGCATACCATTAAATGTGATCTACCAATTTATACATGTCATTAAATGTGATCCACCTATTTATGCATCATATTAAATATGACATTCACATTCATAGCAATTTCATTGTTTTATAGTATTTGCTTTTAATGTTGTCTTTTGAAAATACTACTGCAAAACGAACTTAGGTCTATTTTATTGAGAAGTGATATAGTGCACTAATTTTAGCATACTAAAAATACAAAAATACAAAAATACTGTGGGTCTACTGGTTTGACCAATCGTTTTCCTGTATTTAACACTTTTGGGCCCACTAAATTTGATGTGGCAAGTATTAATGTATTTTTAGTGTGATAAATTAGTGTGCTAAATCATTTCTCCTATTTTCTTCTCTAATATAATTTGTGATTATGCTTCTCTAATTGTTAAGAGAATAAACTCAACTTATGTTTCTATTTTTGCTTCTACTTTTTCAACAGTTTCTCTAATATTAATTTGTCATTTTGCTTCTTTAATACAGTTCATGATTTTGCTTATATAATTT
>JAOWBN010238951.1:709-12172 GCA_028565015.1 Pinguicula moranensis
TCTGCATAAGCGGTTGGTCAACACCTTGGAGATGGCCTTGTATACCAGGGTCCAGATGCTGATGGGCCTGAAGCTCTCAAAGCTTGTGGGGACTACAGATTTGGCTATCAGCGCAATCTGTTTACAACAAACATTCCGGAAGTGGATGACCAAGAAAAAAACTCTTTTCACTATTGCAATCAAATTAGGGAAAGTGTTGTCCCATGTAGCCTTGATGAAGTCAGAGTCCAGAGACAATTTATAGGAATGTCCCAAAGCGCTTCCTTCTGGGACTGAAGGGATTGCACATAGAATGCTATTCTCTGTAGAGGATAGTTTTTGCTCAAAGAGGTCATCAAGATCACAGTCAGCAGCTAAACTGGATGAAGTTAGCTTATTCTCCATAAAGGCCACTGCTTCATCGTGGATCTCTCTAATCCCCTTGAGTATTCGGTCATCTGACAATACCATGGAGGAAATTGTGGACTTATTGTGCTGGACACGCATCACAGTGTGGAAATGTTTGGTATTTCGATTCCCACCTTTGAGTCATGCTTTCTTAGCGTCTTGTTCCTATCTACTCAGCTCACAATTCTCTCATAGTTTGAGTTCTCCCTGGGTGTGAATGAGCTCTTGATCAGCCTCGGCTAAGTAGTGATCCTTTAGTAGCAATTATAAGGCTTCGATTTAATTTTCCAGGTCCATGATGCATTGATCAGTACTTCCAAAATGGTCTTTGTTCCACCTTCTTAGAATTATCCTAATCTTTTTGAGCTTCAGACCCAAGGTGATAAGGCCTAGATGTCCAGGTATATGGTCCTAGTTTTCTTTAACAAGGGGACGAAAATTTGTGCTAGAGGACCACATATTTAGATATTTGAAGCTCTGTATTCCATAGGGTTCTGGACGCCTCTCAAAACACAGTATGATCGGCCTATGATAAGTGGATTTCTGCTTTAGGAAAGTGTAGATGGTATTAGGATGTTTTGAAATGAAATTTATGTTAACCAGTATCATATCCAGGCACACACATAGATGGTTTAGTCCTATGCGGCCAATATTCTAGGAGAACAAAGGCCGAGTACTCTTTAGTTCCAAAAGGCCACAGTCATGAATACAAGTTGAAAACTCAGCCATAGGTAGAGTCGATCCATTTAATATCCTGGAACGTCTTTGATGCATTTGACCGCATTAAAGTCTCCCACTACCAACCACGTGGAGTTGGTTTGCATTCTTAATTTCAACGCTTCCCATAAGTTCCTTCCCCTCACATAGTCAAATTTATCATACACAAAAGTAACTAGGAGGACATGGTTTTCATTGTGCCACTGTCCGGTCAGAGCATGTTCATGGCTGGCCACCACTTCAAATTCTTGTTCTTCTCTCCAAAAAAATCACAACTTTCCATTTTCTTCCCCGTTTTAGGCGTGATATGGGAGCTTGATAGTGTGGCTGAGCTAGCCCATACGAGATTCCAACAAAAAAAGTTCGGCGATTGCTAGAAGAGTGATAGGATACTCTCATAGCAACCGAGTTAAGTGCTTCTTGGCCTTAAGAAAACTTCTACTATTCCAATAGAGTAGATTGTTCAACATGGGATGTTCGTTGCCGAGCTATTTATGCACAGTAAAAATCTTTTGGTTTGACCTTGTTTATACTAGATTTTTGCAAGGCCTTGGGGGATCCACGGTATCCCTAACCATTCCGAGCGGGTTCTGAGTCATAAAGTTTGAGTTCCTTTTGATCCATGCCGGCTCTCGAAATCTTCCTTAGTAGAGATATTTGTCTCATATTTTGTGTCTGCCAGACCCCAATGCTCTGTCAGAAGTATACCTGGGAGGGATTGACAGAGCCTTCCAGATGCCTTTGGGTTTATGCTTGACCCCAGGGCCACGTTTTTGAAACTTAACCAAATTTGTAGAGAGCAGCAGTTCACCGATTTTTATGTTATTCAAAGACCTCAATGCTTTACCAATGTTGTCCACCAATAGAAGGTGTATAAAACCAAATTGGTTACCTTGCTTGTCCAATTTTTTTGGTATTATTACGCTCCCCATAGCCCCTACGTCGGAGAAGTGGGTTTTCACATCATTCTTCGAATAGTTCGCAAGTTTGTGAAGAAAAATGAGACCCCTTTTTTTGCGAACTTGGATAGGGTCTATCCATTGTCTTTTCCTACCGCGTGGGTAAGTTTCATCCAAAGGAGGTGGTGGGTTCGAAGTCCTTGTCGGGGTGTTAGTTGTCCCCAAGGGCGCTGTGGTGGATATCGAGGCAGCGTCACCAATGAGAGTGGAAGGGTTCATGGGGAATGGTTGGATGGAAAAGGGAAGACCCAAACTGGCGTGTTGTCGATTTCTGGAGGAGAGGATGAGGAAGCCATCGTGAAGGATTGAGGGGTAGAGAAGAGTGGCTAAGAAGAGAAACCTCCCTAAACGCACTAAGCGACGATAGGGAGGGGGAGGTAGGAGGCCAAAGAGTGCTCGGAACTGGAATGAGGAAGCGATGGAGTTAAATTTGGTGGGAAAGGAAGATAGAGAAAATGGGTCAGGGTGGTGGGTATGGGGTGCATGAAACATCAGTTTGAAAATGAACGTCACCATATGCTCTTGTATCCTTATACGCCTACTCAAAGTGGGCGTGCTAAGAGAAAGCACTGCCATCTTATTGAGATGGGACTCACTCTCTTTTTCCATTCTAATGTTCATTTTTCCTACTGGGTTGAGGCATTCATCATTGTGGCTTACATCATTAACCGGTTGCCATCATCTCAACAAACATATATCTTTCTCTTTGAGTTACTTTATGATTTTTCTCCCCGTTATGATCATTTTTATCCTTTTGGTTATCGTGTGTTTCCTTGATTACGTAATTATATACCTCATAAGCTTTCTCCGCGTAGTCTATCCTGCGTCTCCCTTAGTTATGGCTCTTTTCATAAGGGCTTTCGCGGCTTTGATCTATCTTTCTCTCGTCTCCACATCTTGTCATTCTTATTTTGATGAGATTTGTTCCCTTCCATAATTCCTCTCATATTCCCTCTCTCATCTAGACATCTCTATTTTCCCGAGGCCCCATGAAACTGCTTCGTTCACCGCTTCTCCTACCTCTGTCTCTCCATCATATCCTGATTCTTCCCCTTGCTCTCTCTACCCCTTACCTTCTGATATTGTTTCCTCCTCTTCTACCTCTACTAAGGCTGTTCCTTTGAACTCCCCCTCTCCTGATGTTTCCATCGCCCTTCCGCCTTCTCCTCTGGATGCCTATTTGGACCCTATCCTTCCTCCTATTCCCTCGACCACAAATGGCTCTGATCCTATGATTATCCATGCCAAGCCTGGAGTATTATGCCCTTGCGTTATTGCTTATTATTGTAATCAAGTTCCTTTTGGATTTCTCTCTGCTCTCTTGGCCTCCACTGAGTGTCAAGGCTTTTAGTTTGCTGCCAAGCATCTGCTTGGATTTCTGTTATTGATGAGGAGATTGTTGTTCTTCATCAGATTGGGACTTGGGATCTCGTCCCTCGCCCTTCTCGTGTTGATATTATTGGCTCCAAATGGGTTTTTCAAACAAAGTATTTTCCTGATTGTTTTGTAGAAGGACTCAAGGCTCGTCTGATAGCTTGTGGATTCACTAAGGTTTTAGATTTTGACTATTCGGTACCTTTAATCCTGTTATCAAGGCTATCACTGTTCGCATTATTTTGTCTCTCGTTCTTTCCCGTGTCTGGCCGTTCATCAGCTGGATATATAGAATGCCTTCTTGAATGCCTATTTGACTGAGAATATTTACATAGAGCAAAACCCAAGCTATGTCAATCCTATGTATCTTGGTCATGTCCATCATCTCAAGAATGCCCTTTATGGTCTCCAGCAGGCCCCTCATGCTTGGTTTAAGCAGTTCAGCACCTTTTTGGGTACGTTGGTTTCATCTATAGTTGCACTGATACTTTGTTGTTTATCTTTGCTTGTGATTTTGCAATCATCTACTTGTTTCTCTATGTGGATGACATTATTGTCACCAGTAGTAGTGATTCCAATTTTGAATTGGTTTGTCCGTCATTTTCATACTGAGTTCGCACTTAAGAATCTCAGCTCTCTCACTTATTTTCTTAGGTTGGAGTCTACTTTTACAGATGGTGCACTCTTCGTCAGTCAGCTGAAGTATTATCATGATATTCTAGCCCATGCTCAACTTTTGGACAGTCGCCCTGCCAGCTCCCCCACAATTGTCTAGCAATATCTCCCTTCTGATGGTGATCCTCTTGTTGATCTGACCATGTATTGTTCTCTCGTCAGCACTCTATAGTATCTCACCATTACGCAAAACAACTTGTCTTATGTTGTCAATTCTATCATTCAGTAGATGCACGCTCCCACTGACCTTCTTCTCCAGGCCATCAAGAGAACCCGATGCACCTGATAAGTTAGCCTACATGTCTAAATTTTTTATGTGATTTGACATTTACCCGAAGAATATTAATAAATAAAAAATTTAAGAAAAAAATCCATTGAATCAAACTCTGTTATATCATGTGGTCTCAACCCCTTTTAACAGTTACCGATGAAGTGAGAACCTACAACCTGTCCAGCTGACTTGTGACTCCTGCATTGTCTTTTGTTTTTTATGAGACTTAAATAATAATATTCCATGTTTCACTTCATTAAGCTTTATCCTTTAGGCAATAACTACAAAGTTGGGCTTCACCGGCTTGGGCATTGTTCGACTTATTTTGTGGGTTGCACACTTTCTACATTCTCTACCCTCGTAGCCTACAAACCTAAAATATAAATAATCCCAAAGGCTGCGTAGCACACCTGCCAAAAATATGTGCAAGAATAAAAAATAATGCAAGAACAAGATTTACACCGTGTTTTGTCAAAAATGATCTATGCTTACGTTGATCAACCGAGTAAGTGTGTGTTTTCAAATACTTATACTTTTGCAAAGTACTTTTCAATGGAGAAAATCCAATAAAATTGATTTGTATAAAAATAGTGTGTGTTTGCAAAAACTTTGGTGCTACATAAGAAATTACAATAATAGTGTTTGCAGATCTTTTTAAACATAAATAGTTTCTTATATTTGTGAAAGGAAAATTCAATTATACCCATAAAAAAAAAATTAACCTACAATTTTCTATTAATAACCTAACCTAAGACGGGGAAAACATTCTTACGTAATGTTTTTTTTTGTTAAGCCAAATTTCATATATGTGGAAAAATATTTACAAGGAAACAAAGAAAGAAAAAAGTACAAAAGTACAATCCCAAGCTCCTATGACCAATGAATCTGTAGGGAAGAAATTGGTGATTGGAACCTAGTCATGAACTGTGTAACTTTCCCTTCCATCGTATCCTCATTCTTTACGTAATGTTGCTTTCATTTATGCAATTGTTCTGATTTGTTGGAAGTTTATTGTGGTGAATGAGTATGATGTTGGAAGTTTCGTCTCTACAATTGTTCATTGCAAATTTAGTGAAACTTTACATAATGTTGCTTTTGTCTTTGCAATTATTCTAATTGTATAGTTTGTTCAAAGGGAATGAATCTTAAAATAAGAAATTATAATGGTTTTCAGATGGAGTCTTGTTTTCACAAGGAATTATAGTGGTTTGCAGATGTGTGTTTTGTCCAAGGAGAAGAGAAATGCGAAGAAAGAAAGATAAAGGGTAATTTTGGGTTATGAGAATTTTATTAGGATAAAAATGTCTTAAATATGCATTCAACTTATTTTCAAAAATGTCACGGCCTGCTTTTCTACCTCAGAAGCACATCCTCCATACCTTTTGGATTATGGACTAAATTCGTTTTTCAACCTCTAAAGTAAAAGTGGAAACATATTTGAGAAACACCGAAAAAATAAAAAGTGTGGTTGAACCACTAAAAGCAGTTTGTTGAAGCATTTGTGAACACTGCCTAACAAAGCATACTGCATTGTTAAGGACCTTGATAAAACATTCGTGACTACATTCCCTCCTTCTCACTTCTCAGAGAGGAACCCTCTCCGGACGAGGGGTACAACATTACCCTACAAAATTTTGAAATTTGTTTTTATAATTTTAATAAGTTTTTAATATTTTTTTAATCTTTAAATAATATTAATATTTTCACACCCCTAAATAAAAAAAAATACACTTCTACACCGGCTCCACAAAGTACCCAGCTTCAACCAAACTCTCCAATCCTATGAAGTTTTGCATTCTTTAGCTGAACTCAAACCTAGGGCTCTAGCCTTGCAACAAAGAGGAATTGACTTCTCTAACATGTAGTACAACAAAATGCACCTACATTCTACCTAGAAAAACAATTTAATTTATATGTCAACATTGTTATGGTGAAAACCAAACCATTTACAAAACCTGACTAGATATTCATCTTGCCCACTACTACATGTCCCAGCTTTAAGGCCAACTTGTGGTGTTGGTTTTTCACTCTGATCTCTACAATGGAAATTGAGTAATGAAAATTATGAGCTAAAGTGCCATTACGCCGATTCACCTGCCCTACCATGTACTGTCTGCTATACCTCCAAATACTCTTGGCCCATACTAAATTTGTCATTATAGCCTGATGTATGGAAGTCTCCATCTTCTCATCCTAATACTTTCTCTGTTTTTCTTAGATAAGTGGTTTTCCTTAAGTATTCTCCTGTTTATTTCGGCGGCTCCTTGTTTTGCAAGAGAGTCCGCTATACTATTTGCTTCCCGGAACTGGTGTGCCACTTCAATAGGCCTGCTATATTATGGACAAGACTATCCCAGTAGTCCCAAAGGTATCATGTGTCAAACCTATTTTGCTTGATCCAGTTGACCACTAGCATGGAATCCATCTTTATGATCATGTAGTCTCATCCTCTCTCTTTGCACAACTTAATTCCTTTGGAAATTGCTTGGAGCTTCGCACTATTATTGGATCCTGTCCCAAAATATTATGAGAAAGTTATCAAGAAATTTGTGTCATTCTCTTGCAATGCCTCCTCCATCTAAAGGACCGGAGTTGCCAAAGCTACTTTCATCACAATTGATCTTTATCCATCCCGTCAGGGGTGGCTTCCACGTAATTCATCTACTCTTTTCTTCATCTTTTTGTTTAATTTGAACTTTCAGTTGGTCCATAATACGTTTATCCTACACCTGCAAAACAAATGTAAGTCAGCATAGTTCACAATTTCCGTAATCAGGAAGCATACCTATCACCATATATGGTCTCCTAAGTATCTTATATCTTCAAAATGAACTTGACGTCTTCTCAATCACAGATACCATGTGATGATAATCGGCATCATTTCCACCAATAACCCTCTCAGACCCGCCTTCTAGGAGAAATAGAACAAATGACACAGTCTTCATTTCCAGGTCCGCATAGAGTGAAAGGGAATATCTAGTACTAAAGATGCTTTCTTCCATATATCATGTTGTCTCGGAATACTCACAAGCTGAGGCAAGCTGCACTCCCATGCTCCAAATATTTGCATCCAGCGAAAGGCATTCCTATCACACTCTCCATGTACGTAGGGCCATATTCGATGGAATTAGTCTGTTCAAGATGTTCTTTAGTTCTGGTTGTAGAGGTTCTCTCTGTCTGATATGGGACTAAGCTAAGAACAATGCTTAATTTTCTTTTGTCTTCTCGTAGCCAGATGATCTCACACTCCTGTGTTTCTGCAATGTATTCCCAAATTCTTATTCTTTTATTTTTCTCACATTTACTCTACCTGAGTTCTTCCTACACTTGCTCCAGGTTCCATTCAGGCCCAAAAGTCTCAGATCTTAGAGAGAATGAGGAGAAGCATCCAAAATCCCAAAATGGCAATGGACACACTCTCTTTCAAGAATTATTAATTACCCCTTTTATACTAAATAATAAAATAGGGCTCAGTGGGCATTTGATGGAGATGAATTTAATTCAATTTGGGCTTCAATATCACATAGAGGTCAACAGAAATAGTTTTCCTGTTCAAATTGATAAAGTAATAATAAAACATTAGTTAGAAGAAGAAAAATATAAATTAGATTTTATTCCTTGCCTTTTTTTTTCTCCTCTAGGCTAATTCTTAACCTGGAACTTTTCCCTATTCCTTGCTAAACCAAATCCCGAAGTATTGGGAAGGAATCAATATTTGTTGAATTCTTTGAAGAATTCAAATTGGCTGTCAAATGAATCCATGCGGGCCAGACAGTCTAATGTCAATGTTTGTTAGCCGAGCGTAAACGTGGAGTTGGGAATCAATTCTTATATCAAGAGAAACTCACGAATCAAGGAAATTTTGAATTAACAAAAATAAAAGGATAAATTGTGTAAGTCAGCAAAAATTTAAACGAAATAGAAGGAGTTAAAGAAACGGAGATGGAAGAAATATGTTAAGACGTCGAAACCCAATCAAAGCATGGAACATCAACCCTAAGCGAATTGCTACGCTAAAAACGAATGTCAACTAAAGAATTGATCAAATGCCTGCCAGAGGATATACTCTATGATCAACATAAAAATCATAAAATCAACATTTACATGTACCCTAAGATGCATGCAACCTAATTCTCTTTACAATAGGAATTCAAAGAAATAAAGAGATTTCTCTCAAGTTCATAACTTTAATCAAAACCATCTATATGTGAAAAACGAAATTGTTGCCTTTAAATAGGCTTACAAAGGGACAAAAGTCTCCTAGTGTAGTTGGAGTCTTGACTAATTAAAATTCTAAAATAACTGGAAACTTCCTTGAGGGAAAAAATTCCATCCTTATATAATTCCAAAAGAGTAAGAAAGTAACTAATTAACGAGAAAATTCAAAAATCTCACTAATAAAATCAATTAAAATAATTAATGAAATTCAACACTCTTAATTTGCAGCTCCTAGCAGGGGCCGTGACCTCCCACACTTGCAGCATCCCATATGATCAATTAAGTCTCCATAAATCGCATGCGAAATTTCAGTTTGAGAACACTATGTTTTGAAACTAATAACTCACTATCAGACCGTTAAAATTTGATCTCGCTTTGTAAGAATATGGCTTGATCAGTCCTCTGTAACTGGTTAAAATTTTAGCTCAATCCAAATACGTTGAGTCCTCTAATCTCTAATAAAATCGAGACTGCACAATGTTGCCAATAGCAGATTGTGAATGAACAAAAGCAGTATGTTCCAAAATCCATATCTCACGATCGGATCGTTCAAATTGTATCACCTTTGGACAGGAAGATTCCCAATGCATTGTCTTATTCTAGTTAAATGTTAAGACCGATCCGACCACATTGTGCATCCGATTGGAAGAAATACTGAAACTGCATTTTACTGTTATTTACACCACCGGGTCCAATTATTTTAAACCATGCAAGAATCCAAATTCGTCTCGAGCTTCTAACATTTACATCATCCCCTCTCTCTTGGGAAGGATTTGTCCTCGAATCTAAATCTTCAAATGAATTAGAATATTACGTATAAACTTGTAATAAGATCGCAATTCATATCCCAATGCGTTTTCTTATTACAGTTAAATGTTTGGACCGACCCAACCACATTGTGCCTCCGATTGGAAGAAATATTGAAACTGCGTTTTGCTGTAATTCACATCAGCGGGTCCAATTATTTTAAAGCATGCAAGAAACCAAAAATCATCTCAGGCTTCTAACATTCACATCACAGTCCGTTTAAGGCCTCAATGCGATCGGCTGGACCTAAAGTGCCCAGTATCTTGTTTGTTGAATTCTGTGAAGAATTCAAATGGGCTGTCAAATGCAGAAAAACCCCAAACATTGTCAACGTCCACCAGCTCACCTCATTCATACGGGAAATTCATTGTCTTGTCGATGAATCAAGAAATGTTTACCTCCCTAATTGCAAGCCAACACGTAAATCTGAGTCCCGGCTCAATACTTTCCTAGGAAGCAGTGGGTATTATAAAGCCTAAGCCCAAATCTAATAAATATCAAATTTATGACAGTGTCATGTATGTAATTTGATCATTTTAAGTGTAACACAAGTTCAGTCTCTGTAGTCAGGGTATAATTCTTTACTACTTTAGTAGTTTTCCGGGCTAATTGGCCTTTATTTAATGCAAATTTAATTACAAAAAAAACCATCTCAACCCTAGAACATGAATCTAGCCCACAGTGATTTGCCTATAAATATCACATTCTTCCATTGGCGTGTGCCCACCACACTCCACAGCACACTCAAGATCCATCTTCTCTTTTCATTTCTTCATCCTCGTGGAAATCACAAGAAATGGCGACATCGAAGAAGCCCAAAACAATCCCTGTCTCGATGGGATAGAAATCCTTTTACTCGCAATACGACATCGACTCAGATCAAGAGGGATGAGAGAGTAGTGTCGAAAGAGGAGAAATTGCAAAATCCAAAGCAGGCATCCATCATGTCCGTGTTGTCGTTTGTCGTCGAGGCAGTGATACCGCTCCTGGCGTCGACTTTCATCAGAGGTTATCACATGAAGCTAGGAGTGATTGTGGTCGTGGCGATGCTGACACTTTTGTGTTTCAGATGGATTGAGGTGGTATTGGGGAATGCACCGAGGGTGAAATTTATGGCGACGATGGTTATCGTAGGATGGATGGCCATGGGGTCACATTTGGGTTAATAAAGGCCATTGGATTAAGGCTGGGTATTCGGAATTCGAAAATGCCCATTTTTTTATCTGAATTGAATTAATTTAGGAAACAAAGTTTGAATTATGACCCGTTTCGTATAGTTATTTGGAATTCGGAATTCAAAAATTCAGAAATCGATTTGGAATTCAGAAATTTGGAATTTTCGAATAATAATAAAAATTAAAAAAATATATTTTTGAAATTCGAAAATATTTCGGAGAACTAGAAGAAATATTTCGAAAATTCAGAAATATTTTGGAAATTCGAAAATATTTCATATAAAATATTTTTTTTTAAAAAAAAAGTTCAAAAATTCGAAAATCCACCCTATATTTTCAATCCAATCTGAAATATAATTCTTAACTAAAATCATATTCCGATCCGATCCAAAATATGGACTATTGATTTCGGATCGGAATTCGAAATTCCGAATCCGGAAGATATCGGAATTCGAAATTCAAAATCCGGAAGATTTCGGAAATCGGAATTTCCGAATTCCGAATGCCGAAGGCCCAACCCTAATGGGGATAGCATAGATCTAAATTAGAATGAGTAGTATCAGTTCTTACTACCTATGATGCATATGAGTTTTGTGTTCATATAGTTAGAGGTCGGCAAATGGGTAGGTCGGGTTTATCGGCCTATTTTTGTCTGAGTAGCGAGCTGGGGGTTTTCTCGGCCCGTGTTGGGCTAGGTCATCATGGAAAAAATGGGCCGGGCCCAACCTGTCATGGGTCCTCATGAACCCGCTCGGTACGGTCTGTTTTTATTAAATTTCTATTTTTTTTAATTTTTTAACAAGATATTGCCCCCAAAAAAATAAAAAAAAATTGAAAATGGGCCATTCGAGGCCAACCCATCGGGCTAAAAATTTGGACC